>CM034312.1:21357913-21571190 GCA_019925795.1 Dendrobium chrysotoxum | reverse complement strand
AATTGAGAGTAACCGGGTTTTGTAATTTGAGACGTCAAAACATTGGGAGGGAAAGGAAAACTCATTCCTAATTGAGAGTTGATTGGAGTAATTAGGGGGAAGGGGGATTTAATGTGGTGAGAGAGAGGGGGGGGTGGGTAGACCATGGGGCCGGCCGCTATAGAGAGAGATGGAAAGGGGTTGAGAAAAAGGAAAGCTTCCTATTTAGAGAATTTGGGAATTAGAAAATGTTTTAAATCAATCCTATTTAATTTAAAATTAAATAGAATTAGATTAGGAAACTTTCCTAAAATATGATTTCATAATTTAGGCAAGGTTTCAAACTCAAATTAATTTGAATTTTAAATTTGAAATACTTGCCCAAATAAGAAAACCCAAATTGGAAAGAATTAAGGGCTTGCTTGAATTGAAAATCCAAAGATGGAAGGTACTTAGGAGGAGGCTGACGGCTTGGATGTGTGGAGGCGGTGGTAGGAGGTGGTGAGGAGTAGACGTGGTGGTTTGAGGGGCCGGCGGTGGTGGGAGGCTGGCTTGGCTTGGTGGTGGGTCTGCGGTTGCTAGGGGAAGAAGGGAAAGATAGGGAAAACCAAGAGCGCCCGAAGGCCACTGTTGGGTACTACGCTTGCCTCTCCTAGGCTTTTCCACAACTCTCTCAAACTCTCAAACACAAGAGAACACAAATGCAGGAATTTTTTTTCTTTCAATCATTCATTAACCTCTCCAAAGGAAGAGGGTGGCTTTAAATAGCCAAATACATGAAGGAAAATAACAAAGACATTATTGCCCCTAGGGCATACATAAGACAAAGCCCTCAAGTGAGGATAGAAAGGGAAAAAGAATAATAATAAATCAAATACATAAAATAGATCAAAATAAATAGGAACAATCGTAGCTGTAGATCTCTGATATCCTCATCAGGAATAAACATAGAAATATATACTGATGCAGATTATGCGGGACTACCAATAAATAGATGATCTACCTCAAGATACTATACATTTCTTGAAGGAAACCATATTACATGGAGGAGCGAGAAATAGAATGTGGTGGCAAGGTCTAGTACAGAAGTAGAGTTCAGAACAATGGCCTTAGGAATATGTGAAAAACTATGGATCAAGATGATTTTAGAAGACCTAAGGATCAAATGGGAAGAACCAATGAAGCTAGACGGTGACAATAAATCAGCAATCAGTATAGCTCACAATCTGGTTCAGCATGACAAAACCAAGCATATAGAAGTGGATAGACATTTCATAAACGAGAGATTGGCTAGTGATCTTATATATCTACCACCAGGTCTCATCAAAAGATCAGCTTGCAAACATTCGTAATAAGAAACTTGATAACTCTACCTTTTTGGGATTGATTGCTAAGCTAGGAATGACAAATCTGTATTTCCCAGCTTAAGGGAGAGTGTTAAATCTCAGTCGTCCCTTGATCCTTGATCCCATGGCTAGCATGGGGATCCGTGTAATGGCCCGGCCCGAATACTCAAACAAACGAGACGGAAACAAACAGTCGGACGTTTATAGACATTACTTCTAAATTCAAACACAGTTTACCATCTACATTCCAATTAAAACTGAATAGTCGCTAACTTCTATTTTCATCAAAATAATACATTCTTCACATCTTAATATTTACATAAACCAGATATTATCTACTTTCATTTGAGTGTTGTCTTCTGTAGACATACTCATCACTTTCATCCATTTTCACTTATCAGAAGACTTACCTAAAAATGTTAATTTAATATAATGAGTTTACTAAGTAAACTCAGTGAGCAATCACACCTATAAATTAACAATTTTACATATATAAACGAAACATATTCATTGGGCTTTCTTTTACATTTACATATATCCATATATATCATTTCTATCTTTCAAATAACGTAAATTCTTTATTTATCGTTATTAAATAACATATTCATTTATTTGTATTTATCAAATAATATATTCTTTTTCTCTTTTCATTTAGTACAAGAGTACCATGTAAATGTACTAAGAAAGGTACAACAATTGTTCCATTTTCATTTTCCTTTTAATTTTCATTTAATGTACATAGGTACATTGCTTACCCAGCCAATACCATACGGGAGTGAACTCCTGTAATTTGCATGCATGCACATTTTCCATATTTTAATGTTTCCATTTAAATTAAATCATCATTTATTTAATTCCATTTTTTCCTTTATATTTATAATAGTCAGTAAAAACAATTTATCCATATACATATTCATCAATAATTCAATCAGTCACAGATTGGTTGCATATTTATCATTGAACTATATCAAGTAATTTAGGTATGTCACAATTTTCTATAGTGATCATGTAGCAAATATGTCACGTTTCAATCTCTTTTTATTTATACTATGAACATTCAATCAATATAATGTCATAATCATACAATAATTGTATTAAATAAAAGAATTTGAAATAACATAAAAAAATTCTAACATTGCTATAAATAATTAAAATTACCCACTTTGAATATTTCGGCTTCACCTTTCAAATCTTGAGATAATCTTCCTTATTACCACCTCAAATTCCTTGGGAAACCCTTTATTAGCTTCAGTACTTCACCTTCATGCACTGGGTTAATCCAATCTTCCTCTATTCCAAAATAATTTTAAATTGACATTAATATTACTAAATGATTATTACAAGCTAGCAGCCATCAAGATATTATCGTATTTATTGCCTCTTCAAGAGTAACTTCAAAAGTCAGTCAATCATCTATGTAACAATGTAACGTAGAATACTTCTTATATGTCAAACTAATATTTCTAACTCCATTATATACTGCTAAATAAATTTCCTAAAGAGGAAGAAAAAATATTTTTACCTCAAAAATTTTCCTTCCTTCGAAGTCGCATCAAGTTTACTTCTCTTGGATTTTCTCTATCAATAATAACATGTTATTTCTTCAATTAGAGGGATGAGAATATTAATTTCTTATCTAAATCAAATTTAAATTGAAAATTTTTTAAGCACTTACTCTATCTTTCACCGCCAAAGAATAAAGAAGCTCCAGAAGAAAAGTCCTCAAATTATTCCCTTTCCTCTCTCAAATTCTTCCTCTGAAATCAAATGAACCATGGATTCGCTTCTTAGGTTTAAGTCATGAAGGAATTTCACACAAAATGAATGAAAATTGAAAATAACATACCTTCCTTCTCCTTCTTCTTCCTCTCCACTAAATCCTCTCATCTACTATTTTCAGTCTATTTCCTTCCATTGGAGAGTAAAACAAAGATATCTTGCATGAGTCGTTCGTTTTCAATCCTGTATGCGTTCTTCGCTCGGAATCGAAAACTGGCCCTTCCAGCCCCACCTGCGATCTGTCTTGGTCCACCTCTCTGTTTCTTCCGCTATATTAGGTAGCTCCGTGGGAGGGGGAGTGCTAAATCCCAGCCATCCCTTGACCCTTAATCCCATGGCCAACATGGGGATCCGTTGGAGGATCACCTGGATCATGCCGATCTCATTCCATATTTGGATTGTTGATTAGAAGGATTATATTAGGGCAATTATGAATGATTTTGTAATTATTTATTTCTTCATTAAGACATCTTGTATATTTCTATAAATAGGATAATTTGTGCAATAAAATTAAGCTTTTCCCTGACTAATTTTTTGAATATACAACAACAACAACATCAAGCCTTTTCCCACTATGTGGGGCCGGCTACATGAATCCTTTTCTCTATTGTGTCCTGTTAAAAGTCAAATTCCCGTTTAAATCTAATAAGAAAGATCATTTCTAATATTTTCTAACCAAGTCTTTTAGGTCTACCTTTACCTTTCTTAACATAAGTCAAATCTAAGACCTCTACTTTCCTAACCGGGTCATCGGGAGGCCACCGTTTTATGTGACCAAACGATCTAAGGTGACTCTCTCTAATCTTATCTTCCACTGGAGCTACTCCAACCTTTTCACGAATATGCTCATTTCGTATCCTATCTTTAAGGTAAGCCACTCATCCACCTGGCATCCTCATCTCTGCAACAATTAACTTAGAATTATGCTTCTCTTTTAATGGCCAACATTCGGCACCATAAAGCATTGCAGGTCTCACCACCATCTTATAGAATTTTCCATTAAGTTTAAGGGGTACTTTTCTATCACACAATTAGCCCGATGCATTCCTCCACTTCAACCATCCAACTTGAATTCTGCCGATATTATCCCCATCTATTTCACCATCACTCTGAACAATAGATCCAAGATATCTAAAACGTGTACTCTTATTAATGACTTGATCTCCCAAAGTCACCATTCCCTCACTAGGTCTATTATTACTAAAATTACACTCCATATATTCCGTTTTAGATCTACTCAAGAGAAAACCTTTAGACTCTAAGGTTGACCTTCACAATTCTAGTTTACCTTCAACTCCCTCTCTAGTCTTATCAACAAGAAAAATATCATCAGCAAAAAGCATACACCAAGGTACATCCTCTTGCAAATGTCTAGTGAGAACATCCATGACTAAAGCAAAAAGATATGGGCTTAAGGCTGATCCTTGATGTAATCCAACCGAAATAGGGAAATACTTGGTCAAACCACCTTGTGTTTGAACACAAGTAATAGCTCCTGCATACATATCTTTAATGATTTGAATATAAGCGTTATTAACTCCTTTCTTTTCAAGAACTCTCCATAGCACTTCTCTTGGAACTTTATCATATGCTTTTTCTAAATCAATAAAAATCATATATAAATCCTCCTTATTCTCTCTATATTTCTCCATCAAACCTTTTAATAAATGTATGGCTTCCATAGTAGACCTACCCGGCATGAATCCAAACTGATTTTTGAGAAACATTAGTATCACGCCGCAACCTATGCTCCATAACTCGTTCCCATAGTTTTAAAAGTATGACACATTAACTTAATTCCTCTATAATTCGCACAATCTTGTGCATCACCTTTATTCTTAAAAATAGGGATTAACACACTCATTCTCCACTCATCTGGCATCTTTTTAGTCTTCAAAATAGTATTAAAAAGTTTAGTAAGCCAAGAAATTCCTTCATCTCCTAAGCATTTCCACACCTCTATAGGAATATCATCAGGCCCAACAGCTTTTCCACCCTTCATTTTCTTTAAAGCCTCTCTAACTTCGGTTTTACTAATACGCCGATAAAAACAAAAATCTTTATTTTCATTTAGGGTGCTAAGGTCACTATAGTCAATTTTATTTTCATATTTTTCATTAAAATGTTTAGCAAAATATCTCATCTACCTTTGTTGAATATCATATTCTAAAAAAAGTACTTTTTGATCTTTATCCTTAATACACTTCACTTGAACTAAATCCTTACTACTCATATCTCTTTGTTTGGCTAACTTATATATATATATATATATGTATATATATATATATCTTTCTCCATCCTTAGTATCTAATCTATATATAAATCACTAAAAGCTAAACTCTTTGCATCGAATATTGCTTTCTTAGATTCCTTACGTGCCTCTTTATATATTTTTTAATTATCAGAATTTTTACGATTAAACTAATTTTTATAACAAATCTTCTTATTTTTAATCTTTTCTTGCACATTTGGATTCCACCACCAACTATTTTTACTATTATGAGCTTTTCCCTTTGAAACTCCAAGCATATCTTTTGCAATATTCTTAATATCACTAGCCACTTTTTTTCACATAACATTAGCATCCTCATGCACAGACAAAATATTACGATCTAAAATCTTACTTTCAAAAATATTTTTGTTAATATTCTTTAAATGCCCCCATCTAATTCTAGAATATCGTTTTACTTTATTTTTTATTTTCTGCCCCATTATCTTTAAGTCCAAAACTAATAAACGATGTTGGGTACATAAATTTTCACTCGGAAAAACTTTATAATCTTTGCAATCTAAACGATCTAATTTCCTTATAAGAAAATAATCAATATGAGTTGTACTATATCCATTTTTATAAGTAATGAGATGCTCATTCCTCTTCTTAAATAAGGTATTAGCAATTAAAAAAATCATAAGCTAAACAAAAATCTAATATGGACTTACCACCTTCATTTGTTGTTCCAAACCCATAACCATCATGAATGCTTTTAAAATCATTTACCTCTCTACCACCATGTCCATTTAAATCTCCTCCAGTAAAAACTCTTTCTTCAAGAGGTATCTTTTATATTAATTCTTCTAAGTCATTCTAAAATTTTAATTTTGAATCCATATTCAAACCCACTTGAGGAGTATAAGCACTTATAATGTTAACAATCTTAGCATCAGCTATAATTTTATCTCCAATTCTATTAATATTTATAACATTATCTTTCAAACTTTTATCTAAAATCACGCCTACACCATTTCTAGTACGACTCTTACCCGAATACAAAAGTTTAAATCCTAAACTATCAATCTCCTTAGCCTTCTCTCCAACCCACTTAGTTTCCTGAATGCATAGAATATTTATCTTCTTATGAATCATAATATCTATTAATTTCCCTTAATTTTTCTGTAAGGGAACCTATATTCCAAGTTCATATCCTAATTTTAGTTTCATAGACTAGCTTCTTTGCCCACATTCGTCCTTGATGTGGGAACCCTTGCCTATTTAACAAATTTTAAAATATAAAGCTCAATATAGGATAGTTTTGAATATATTTGAGCTTCATAAAATCAAATACTCCTATAATTTTCTTCTTTGGCTTCCATTAACAAATTATTTTAAGATGATCCCATCTCCCTTAAAATTCCAAAGACCAAATTTTGCATATGAATTGCTCAAAAATTATATAAAATGTTAGTCAATGTATTGATAAAAAGACACAAATCACTATTTTAATCAAAAGTTTTCTCAAGGGACAGAAATCATCAGGATGTAGTTAGCAATAAATGTTTGCCCTTCTAAAGAACCTATACCTCAGAATAAAAAAAACCCTACTAAATCAAATATATTGATAAACGAAAATCTATAGATAAATAAAAAAATGCAAGTTTTCTTATTGAGTCCATTGTAAAATAACTTTTTATCTCACAGGATAATATATTATTTTTATATCATACTCGATCACAAAATATTTCAAATCCGTTAAAGATAACAAAAATCCCACCAATACTGTTGCAGTAAAGATAGATTTTATGAATTTTTCTTTCTTAAAATATTAACAAAGAACATTAGTATAGCTGCGATACTTCAGAAAATCTCATTGTAAAAAACTGCTTCTTCTCACAAATGTTTTGAAAAAATAATAAGAAAGTTGTAGCTAAATAAAAGTGTAGCATTGGTCGTGATGCCTAAATGGACCTTAGTATCAATTCTCAAGCCTTTTTGGTTTCATAGTCATAAGGGGGGAAAGTTGAAATTATCAAAAATAATATTAAGACTCTTTTGGCTTGCCAAATAATCCCAATGATTTATTTACCATATATGTTTGAAATGTCTTTTTTTATCCTTTGTTATCAGTATTTAGCATTCTCTTCATAACTTGTATATGCCATTGGGTTCTTTCCATTAACTTATTCAATGAAAATGGCTTAGGAACAACTTTTAATCTAAAACAAAGTACCTCAACAACGAAACATGATACCATGAATACAACTTGGTAATTTTGTGAATAAGGGTACAAGTGATATTTCATATTCTAGAGTCTCTGCTAGTTAGCGCTTAAAAATGTGTTGAAGGGTTTAAAGTAGATAAAAGGTTAAAAGATGCACAAAATAGTAATGGAGAAGGTTCCATAATCTATTATTGTTTTCTTTTCAATGCTCTAAAATGTTGGAAACTCGTAAGCCTTTCAAAGTTATAGCCCCATTTAATACAGGTAACTTTAATTCATCTATGAGGTTCCGCCAGCTTTCATTAAATCCACTCTAAAAACATATTCGAAACTAAACTCCAATCAAGCACCAGCCAGGGTTTAGAAGTGCATGCTTCTTATTGTATATATTTTTCTTAACCAAAATGTGACTGTGAAAAGATTTTTAAACCTTGAAAAATTCAATGAACTTGGGTATTTCCTTAGCAGATTCAGCTGAATTCATCCGTCTTCCTTGCTTCTCAGATATACTCTGCAAGATATCTTTGGCCCCTGCACAAAAAAGAGGATGAGAAAGAGTATATCGCTTGATAAGAAAGAACCACAAAATCTAGAAAATCAAATAAACCAGCTCTGGTTGTAACTAATCAATTTTACATCATAAATTTCAAACAACTTGCATATTTTGTCCATTTGTCTTTTCTTTCACGTAATAGATACATTAAACAAAAAAAGCTATCAAGCGAAAACGGGAAAAAAAATGTAAACCTTCCAAATTTTGATTAAAATATCAATTAGAATAAATTCACATTTGCAAACTTTGCCTTATAAACAAAGAACAATGAATTCTAGAAAGACTAGCTGCTATTGTCTTTGTATTAATTAAGTTGCCATATGTGCGATTCAATAGTATGTACTTTTATATATTAAAAAGTTTGGTGATCTTTTCATTAAAATAAATGAGAAATTATTGATAAGAAAAAGAAAAAAATAATAATAACTTCAACAGCTGAGGAAAACAAAACAAAGAACATCATAATAGTTCAAGAAAAAAGCTCAAGAGGTCCAGACGGTATGTTGACGTCTTCCATAATTTTGTAGATAATTTTTTTTTCCTTTTGCTTTGTTGGTCCAAAAATAGCTAGGTTGATGAATTAAACCAAAGGACCTTTGTCATGTCAGAAAAGCATCTCTAGCTTCCATTAACTCCAAATGATACTAATGAAAGAGATGAAGAAAACATCTCAAAACTCTCTAAAATCTTTCTTGATGAATTCATTCCTTTAACTGGATTTCTATGTTTTTAAGAAGGCCTTGTAAAATTATAGATATTTATACTCCCTTGAAAACTTGGACTCGTTTTCTTCCAGTTTGAACTCATTTTAGGTATTTAAAATAGAACCCATGAGAAATATAGGAAAATCATCTTCCAAATTTTTCTTGCATATGTAATAAGTGGTTGCTTAAAAAATACTCTTGTTAAGCAAGAATCTTGCTAGGAGTAAACATTTAATCCAAATAGCAACACAGCTTTAAGTGGAATAATAGAGCTCCAAGTCCAATATCCAGTGGAATTATGAGCACGCCCATCCATCAGGAAAGAGTAGGACTTGACCGAATACATAACATTGGTTGAAAGAAGCCAAATACGACTTTTCTGGTCATTCTCTGAAGTAATATGAGTGATGAGAGTAAGAAGATTTCATTCTATCTTTTAAATGACAAGGAATGATTTCCTTCCACAAAATATGCCAACCTATGGAATAAATCAAAGTTATTTTTAATTCTGGAAGAAGTATAGAGATCATTGAACTCAGTGGAAGGGCAGCACTGAGCAGTCATTAATCCACCTACCCTTCCAAAAGTTGATACTTATTGCAAACACTCCAATAAATATTAAGAAGAAAATGATGTATAGCTTTACTAACATCTTTAATAAAGTTGAATCCTCGAGAAGCATAGCAAATTCATATGGCTGAAGGTGTTATATTGTTGTAATACTTAGCCCAAATAATGGTTTCTTCAAAATAATGGTTGCAGCGAAAGTTTTTTTTTAGGCTGAGATAATTTCCAATTCCATTTGTTAGTAGAGAAACAGCTATCACATTAATCATTAACACTAAGGCCACCTTTAACATACGTCTACAAATATTCCTCCACTTGACATTACTCAAAACACCATCTTCCTTTTGCCTTTCAAAAAAAGCTCCTTAGAATCCTTTCAATCTTTTTTATAACCTAATTGGCATCCAAAAAAAGTATGTAATAAAGATGAATAAAAGAAAGTAATTAGCTAATAAAAAGAATCCAGCAACCTTTAAAGAGGAAGTTGATGATTAACCATATTAAAATCTCATGGTTCTATCATCCTGATTATTATGTGCCCTACACTACTTAGCGAAGGTAGTCGACCCAACCTTCATTGCAATAACCATGAGTAGCATCGTCTAAGAGAATCTTGTAAACATAAGGTGGATATATTATTTGCACGAATATTGAATTATTAGGTCGTGTGAAATGTTTTATTTTAACACAGCTGTTGCTAGGTCCCAAGTTCTGGACGAGAAAAGTGGAGGGTTGCATTAGGTAATCAATAGCCAACATAAAACTTGTCGAATAATCATGACATGCATCCTTTAATACATTGTGTTAATGCTAGGGCGTTTCCTGGAAGTGACGCGCTGTATGGCCTGAATACAACAACAAGTGTGCAAGGGCCGCTGCACCGGCACCCATGTGCAGTGTTAAATAGGTAAGGGTACCCACATCATGGACGGATGTGGGCAAAGAAGTTAGTCCATGAAATTAAAATTAGGATAGGAACTTGAAATATAGGTACCCTTACAGGCAAATTAATGGAATTAATAGATATTATGATTCATAGGAAAATAAATACTCTATGCATTCAGGAAACTAAATGGGTTGGAGAGAAGGCTAAGGAGATTCATAGTTTAGGATTTAAACTATAGCTTTCTGTTAAGTATACTAAAAATGGTGTAGAGGTGATTATAGATAAGAGTTTAGAGGATAATGATGTAAAACTAATAGAATTGGAGATAGAATTATAGCTTTAAAGATTGTTGTTAATGCTAAAATTATTAACATTATAAGTGCTTATGCTCCTCAAGTATGTTTGAATATAGGTTTAAAATTAAAATTTTGGAATGACTTAGAAGAATTAATATAAAAGATACCTCTTGAAGAAAAAAATTTATTGAAGGAGATTTAAATGAACATGTTGGTAGAGAGATAGATGAATTTAAAAGCATTAATGGTAGCTACGGGTTTGGAGTGACTAACGAAGGTGGTAAGACTATATTAGATATTTCTTTAGTTTATGATTTGTAATTGCTAATACCTTATTTAAGAAAAGATATGAGCATCTCATCACTTATAAGAATAGATATAGTAAAACTCAGATTGATTATTTTTTTATAAGAAAAATAGATCATTTACATTACAAAGATTGTAAAGTTATACCAAGTGAATGTTATAGTAACAAACATCGCCTATTAATTTTAGACTTTAAGGTGAAGGGGCAGAAAATAAAGTAAAATATTATTCTAGGATTAGATGGGGGCATTTAAAGAATACTAACGAAAATATTTTGAAAGTAAGATACTAGATCTTAAGAAATGCTTAGGAGATAAGGAATTTCTTGGCCTACTAAACTTTTTAATATTATTTTGAAGACTAAAAAGAAGCCAAATGAGTCGAGAATGAGTGTGTTGATTCCTATTTTTAAGAATAAAGGATAGACGAATTAAGTAAAGTGTCATACTTTAAAACTATGGGAGAGAGTTATAGAGCACAGGTTGCGACGTGATACTAATATTTTTAAAAATCAATTTGGATTCATGCCGGTTAGGTCTACTATAGAAGCTATACATTTATTAAGAGGTTAGATGGAGAAGTATAGAGAGGATAAGGAGGATCTACATATGATATTTATTGATTTAGAGAAAGCATATGATAAGTTCTAAGAGAAGTGATATGGAGAGTTCTAGAAAAGAAAGGGGTTAATAATGCTTATATTCAAGTTATTAAGGATATGTATACAAGAGCTGTTACTTGTGTTCAAACACAAGGTGGTATAACCAAGTACCTTCCTATTTCAATTGGATTACATCAAGGATCAGCCTTACGCCCATATCATTCTGCTTTAGTCATGGATGTTCTCACTAGACATTTGCATGAGTTGTGCCCTAGTGTACGCATTTTGCTGAAGATATTCTTCTTGTTTTTTTTCTTTGAAGAAATGCATATAGCAATTTTATTGAATAAAAGCCAAGATACAAGAGACCAAGTAATAGCACCCCTATCACACTCCTCCTTATCAAAGTAAAAAAGGATGGAGGAATCTTATTACAATCCATACTATCCCAAATGAAATCAAAAGAACAAGCATAGTTAGCACAATAATCCGCTAACTTATTGCAATCCCTATTCACAAAATGAAATAACACTTGGTTAAAGTCTCTAAGAAAAGAGAAGTCTTCTTGCTTAAAGAAGCCATCCTTAGCATTTCATTCTTCATCACACCTTGAACATACTTCATAACATTGTAATTATCACCTTCAATTATGATACCTTTCGCCTCATAGATCCATTCTTGAAGAACCGTCTTTATCGATAGAATCGCCTGCACCTCCAAAACCGAGCAATCCCAATGTAAACAATTGAAACAAAGGCAAACAAAAATCTACCTTTGGCATTCTCTGATCACGCCGCCTATACCTGCCTTGTAAGAGCTTTCTAACGAAGCATCAACATTGAGCTTAATCCATTCGGGGGGAGAGGGATGCTAAGAGGAAGAAGACAGCCATAGCTGATGGTATCCCAGTTGTCCGAAATAAGGTTATAGTGAAAAGAAGCATTAGCAGAACTGACTGAATTTGCTGCAGCAACAGTAATATGAACCTCTGTTCCGCTATGTATAAGCTTGTTTCTGCTTTTCCAAGAAAAGAACACAGCTGAACAATATAATTTCCCAAGAACGGATTGGATTTTAGACAAAACCGCCATCTCCCAATAGCTTTCTTCCAAATTAGAGAAAAAAGGGACTTTGAATCCCCATTTATTAAGCAGCTCTACCACTTGATAAAGATAAACACAACGGACTGCAATGTGTTCAAAATTCTCTGTGGCTTTGCATCCTCTCAGCCGAACATCCATTGAAATCTAGCAGCCTTCTATACATCAAAAACTCATTTAAGGGAATCGCATTGAGATTCATTCTCCACCAGAACAGTTCTACATTTGGCCGTAGCTTTAAATTCCTCAACCATCTCCAAGAACGGATTGGATTTAGACAAAACCGCCAGCTCCCGATAGCTTTCTTCCATATTAGAGAAAACAGGGACTTTGAATCCCTATTTATTAAGCAGCTCTATCACTTGATAAAGATAAACACAACGGATTGCAATGTGTTCAGAATTCTCTGTGGCTTTGCATCCTCTCAGTCGAACATCCATTGAAATCCAGCAGCCTTCTGTACATCAAAAACTCATTTAAGGGAATCGCATTGAGATTCATTCTCCACCAGAACAGTTCTACATTTGGCCGTAGCTTTAAATTCCTCAACCATCTCCAATTCCGGTCTTAAGCAACATATCCAATCCTGTTCTCTGAAATCCATGCAGAAATTGATTTACCAGAGTATTTCAATAGTAGCTCAGTTGATCGCTTTGCAATTCGGTATGAATTGGAACAGACTTAATTACTTCCACAGGTCTTGACCAAAGAACTGTTGCAACTTTGAGACATTCCATTCTCCTTCTTGAATAAAACTCATAAGACCTTTGCATTCTTGATTTAAATCTGCAACAAAAGTAGGCCATCGATCAATGCTCTTGTCTAAGATCCAAACATCCTTGGTAGTATTGATACTACTACCATTCGCAATCTTCCATCTCACTATCTGCTTCAGGAACTTGGCCCCATTGCTTATTATCTTCCAAGTCCGAGAGGCTCCACTCCTAACTTGAGATTCCCAAATATCCCTACCATACTTTGCCATTAAAATTCTATTGAGAAGAGAAGAAGGCTTAGAGACAAAATTCCAAGCAAAATTAGCCCTCACTGCCCTACTTAGCAGCTGCTGAATACACTCCTTGACCACCCATTCTTTTTGGCTTACATAAAGCTTCCCAAGCAACATAGTGAAGACCGAACTTTTATCTTGTTTGTTCCAAAGAAAGTCCCTGCTCAATCTATCTAACTCATTCAACACTCCCATCGGGACAAGAGAATGAGTTGATAAAAAATAGGAAGAGAAAGGAAAGACGACTTAATGAGTAGAAGCTTTCCTGAAAGAGATATAAACTGGTTCCCCCATATATTTATCCTGCTATATGCCTTTTCCAACAGATTTTGAAAATTCGAGCAAGTCAATCTTCTTAAAACCAATTTAACTCCAAGATAAGTAAGTTCTTTGACTATCTTAAATCCCAGAAGTTTTGAAAGAGCAATAGATTTCCTTCTTCCAACAGCTTTCCCAAAGAGAATAGACGATTTTAAAACATTAACTTTTTGGCCCGACCAATTGCTATAATCCTTCATAATCTTCATGATTTTCTTCACACTCATGTGATTAGCTTCAGAGAAAATGATAATGTCATCCGCATATTGCAAATGAGAAACTTTTTCTGCTTTAGGAGCTACTTTGATTCCAATCTTTCTACCTCTTTGAACAAATGCATCCGTCAAAACCTGAGAGCACATAATGAACAAATAAGGAGATAAGGGGCACCCTTGCCAAAATCCACTCTTAGCCTCAATCCATTTAGAATTGTTACCATTGATCAAGATAGAATACTTAGGACCACACATTGTAATAAAACATTAGAGAATTTATCAGGGAAACCAAAATGCTCCAAAACTTGCTTCAAGGTCTCCCAACCCATACTGTTATATGCATGTTCCATATCAACTTTAATAGCCATCATACATTTCCTAGCTTTAGATAATCTGAATTTATTAATAAGCTCTTGCGTCAGCAGAATATGTTCAGATATAGAACGACCTCTAACAAATGCAGCTTGATCTTCAGAAATAATTCTTGGGATAAAACAAACAAGCCTGTTCAACAACATCCTAGCCACAATTTTGTAGATGGACAAACATAGGCTAATTGGTCTATAATTGGAGGGACTCAGAGGATTCTTTATTTTAGGAATTAATAACACAGATGCTTCTTTCCACTCCTCACACATAAAACCAATTTTAAAAAAAGAACTAATAGCCTTCCAAACATCCTCTTTAATAATGGCCCAATAAAATTTAATAAAAGAGTAAGTGATGCCATCCAAACCAGGGAGATATTACCTTCTAAACGATTTACAACCAGTTCGAGCTCCTCCTTAGAGAATTTAGACGTCAGAAAGCATCTGTCTCCTTCGTCAAGGATGTGAGAGCTGGTCAGCCAACCCTAAGCATGCATTTCCTTTCTTTCCACTTGTTTTGAAAGAACTCAAATAGCGATTCTCTATGTGATTTTGGATCCTCAGTCAGATTACCTTTGTTGTCTTTGATCTGATTAATCTGATTGGAGTTACGCCTAGCTGAAGCAAAAGCGTGAAAATATTTGGAATTGATGTCACCTTCTTCCAGCACTTAACCTTTGCCCTTTGCCTCCACCATGTATTGAGCCGCCCTAATGTAGAATTGAGCTCAAGCACCTTAGATTTCAGCAAACAAATTTTTTCAACCGGACAAGCCTCCTCTATCAGCCTCTCTTCTTGCAACTCTAAAATTTCTTTCTTTAAACGATCTTTCAAAGTGTTAAGATTCAAATGCTTTGCTCTACTCCAGAAGAACAACGCCTTCAAAACTCTTTTGAATTTAAAATTAAGAGAATGAGCTTCATCTCCTCGAACTGTTTTCCCCAAGAATTAGCTACAATGGCTATAGAAGCTGGATAGAAAGCCCAAATATCTTCAAACTTCAGCTGATTGTTTTTCCAAAATCCAGAAGGAAAAATTTTTAACATAATTTGACTATGATCAAAAGCTATTCTAGCTAGGTGTCGAACAACTGCCGGTTGTATTGCTTTTAGAGCAAATGAGTTAAGAAGACAACGGTCCAATCTCTCCAAAATACGCGCACTACCTTTTTTATTGTTGCACCAAGTGTATTTAGGACCAATAACCCCTAAATCATGGAGGTCACACTTGTTCATAAACAAATTCATGTCTTAAGGGCCTTGAGAAAAAAGCAAACTTCTTGCCACCTCTTTTTTCTTCTTGGGATAAGATACAATTAAAATCACCCCCACAATAAAAGGAAGATTCCTATCTGAAAAAGCTTCTAGCCTATCCCACAAGGCTCTCCTTTCATAGGTGTCTTTGGTATCGTATACTGTAGCAACCAACCACTCACCTCTAATAGGAATTGTGAGCTCACCGACACTACTTGAGGAATTGCTTCAATCACAGAGAAAGAACCAACATCTGACCTCCAACACACAATAATACCACCAGACAACCCTTCGCTGGAAGAATAAAGAAATCCCAACTAGCTCCAACAATTTTATTGAATTCATACCTATTAATTAACTATAGAGATCTTTGTCTCAACCAGAGTCCAACAAAGAAGATGTCAAATTCTTTCACAAAATCATTCAAATAACGGGAGGCTTCATTCTTCCTAGCCCCCCTACAATTCCAAAATGCTATTGATGACATTTGGGATTGATGGGATTGCTCCCGCTCTTACTCCTCTTCTTGTTGATAAGACTAGAGAGGGATATGAAGGTAAACTTGAATTATAGAGGTCAACTTTAGAGTCTAAAGGCTTTCGTTTAAGTAGATCTAAAACTAAATATATGGAGTGCAATTTTAGTAAAAATAGTTCTTGTGAGAGGATTGTGACTTTGGGTGATCAAGTCATTAATAATTGTATATGTATTAGATATCCTAGGTCTACTGTTCAAAGTGATGGTGAAATAGATGGGGATATTATTAGTAGAATTCAAGTTGGATAGTTGAAGCGGAGGAATGAATCGGGCTTGTTGTGTGATAGGAAAGTCCCCCTCAAACTTAAGAGAAAATTCTATAAGATGGTAGTTAGACCTGCAATACTTTATGATGAAGACTATTGGCCATTAAAAGAGAAGCATAATATTAAGTTAAATGTTACAGAGATGAGGATGCTCAGATGGATAAGTGGATTTACTCTTAGAAACAGCATATGAAATGAGCATACACGTGAAAAGGTTGGAGTAGCTCCAGTGGAAGATAAGATTAGAAAGAGTCATCTTAGATTGTTTGGTCAAATAAAATGACTGCCTTCTGATGACCCGGTTAAAAAAGTAGAGTATTAGATTTGACTTGTGTTAAGAAAGATAGAGGTAGACCTAAAAAGACTTGGTTAGAAAATATTAGAAATGACCTTTCTTTATTAAATTTAAATGAGAATTTAACTTTTAACAGGGCACAATGGAGAAAAAAGGATTATGTAGCCAACCCACATAGTGGGATAAAGGCTTGATGTTGTTGTTGTTGTTGTGTTGTGAAATGTTTTATTTTTAAATTTTAAAGGATGTCTTTGTCGCTTGCATGTATGTGTTGCAAAGGGGGTGCGCCTTGGGCCACACAAAAATCAATAATCTTGGTAAATACAAGGTTGAGCCATTTACTAGGTTTCACAATGTTGGATTTAGGTTCATCCTTAGAGTTTGGCTGACTAGGAAAAAGCTTGATCTTCTTGCCACCATGTTCAAACACACAGATATTTGAACGACTATAAATGTGGACATCGTTATCAAAAAGCCAGGGGCGGCCCAAGATAACTTGACCCACATCCATAACAAGGATAATCAGAAAAGGAGATGAGTATGAGGCTTCGTTCCTTCACCTCCAAAGTAGTGAAGTTGACCCAAGCTACCTTATATGGACTGGGATGGGGAACAACAGACAATGCAAGGCGGGTCACCAAGCTGGAAGAGATAGCATTGATGCAACTGTCGATATCAATGATGACTTTGCAATTTTTATCTTTCAGTTTGGTGTAGGTGTGAAAAATGGAAGTCTTACGCCAATCATCAACAGATCATGGGTTTGACAATGCACATCTCACCACACATAGAGGAGAGGAGTCCCAATTCTTGATGCAATGGATGACATCAAAATCATTCTCATCCTCCTCAAAGAACTCACCATCAGCATCTACCTGGTGAATGAGGTCAGCCTCAGGCTCAAGGTCTTCCTCAGATACTTCTTCAATAATGGAGGCCTTATAAGGGCTAGAGCACTGGGCAGCAATGTGGCCATACCCATGGCACCTGAAGCACTTAGTCCCAGGGAAGGATTTAGATGAATCCACCATAGGAGACTTGCCCTTCATATCAGGCCGAGTCTAGGGTGTGTTAAAAGGGGGTCGACTGGGATGGCTAGGAGCCGGTCTAGGAGAAGAAACATGTAGGATCAATCCACCAGGAGGCCTAAATGGGGGTCTAGACTCATTGTGACATACGGTGTGGTGTGGTCTAGATTCTTCCAGATCCAAGACTATGCTATAGGCACTCTCTAATATGGTGATATTCCTAGAAAATAATTCGTTGCGGAGATCTTCACGCAACCCTGCACGAAACATGGATAAGATCTGCACAGGAGTAGTGGTGGTCTCTCTACTGCAACATATCATAAAATCATCAAATGCTGTGATATAGTCTTTTATAGATTTACTACCCTTGGTTAACCTGTTCCACCTTATCCAACAGTCTCGGGAAATATGATGGTGGAAGGTATTTCTGCCTCAATTCCCGCTTCATAGTTCTCTAATCAATGACAGGATATTCACCTCGAGATTCCCTAGGATTTTCTAGATTAGTCCAATACTGACTAGCTCTCCCAATAAGCTTCATTTCAGCAAATCTAACTTTTCGCTCCTCAGAAATGCTATACCACTTGAAAAAACTATCCATACTATTGATTCAATCCATAAAGATCTGGGGATCCATAAAGATCTGGGGATCCAGGTTGCCATCAAATGTGGGAGCATCAACCCTAATGTTTTTCAGTAAGGGAGCATCAGGATCATGCATGGGATCATGACCATGGGGATGTTCACAGTATGGCCGACCAACAGGACCACGAGGGTGTTCACCATATGCCGGGGGCACTCCTTGGCCGAAAACATGGTTATGACCAGGTGGGGGTTTTGTTCATACCTAAGTTGTTGTAGAGGAGGAGGGTCTTGGGGGTATCCATCATTGGGGTTCAAGTCATCACCAACAATTGAAGGAATTTTAGTCGGGGTATAGAGTGAAGGCATACTCCTTGCCCTATCCAGATTGTCAAGCCTTTCCGTTGTGAGGTGATGGAATTCGGCCGCATCGGCTTGGTTTTCCCTAACAACCTGAGTCAGAGCGCCAATTTGACCAACTAAAATGTCTAAGGTCCGCTGAATTTGTTCCGGGTCCATGGGGATACACTAGGTGACACTTAGGGTTGCTAGGGTGTAAAGGACAACACCCAGACTAATGGGAAAACACACCAAAGGCTTGCCATATGATGCAGGTTTTAGTGGACAGCAAGCAAACAATGAGAAACACCCTCCTAAAATCATTTTGGAGAGGTAGGATTGCTATAGTTTAAGAGGCAGCACTTAAACATACAATTTCCTAAACTAAGCTTGAGGTTTTGAGCCTACTTCTTGTAGCCAAGTGACATGGCATGCAGAAATTATTGTAAGCAAGTGTAAAAGGGGCATACAAGTGATATAAATAAAATGTTATGCAATTAATCACGCCTAGGGGCTGCTATGTAAAACTTTGGGTTGAATTCTAGCACATGCAACTAGCAACCATTTAATACCAAATGATGCAGGACTAAACGAAATAAGTCATGCAAATAGAGATTTATGCTAAGATAACATCAAAGACAACAAAATAAACTTCATAAAACATTAAAAATAATAAGAAAATTCGAACTATTAGATCATGTGATAGCAAGAAACTAACAAGTAAAGGCTAAACAATAACAAAAGGTGAATCAACTTAGACTAGCTAATATGGTTGGCACAAGTCCAACATTTAATTAAGGGAGTAATCACTAGAGTTTCTATTCGCTGAAATTTAAGTAGAACTTGGCGGATTAATCAATACATATGAGATGATGCTACTATAGTTGAAATGAGAAGACCAATATTTAGTTAGATGAAGAACAATGGGAGGGTTTGATACTTAGCTCATGAAAGGGAGGAATGGAGTCCTTGATGAAATGATGGCTAGTTCCTCCTTGGCTTGCCCTTGAAACCCTTGCTCTTTGTTAAATCAATGTCCTTGTTGCATTAGTAAAAGCTAAGTTTCTTTGGAGAGGTACAATAGTGAAGAAGGAAAAGAAAGTTTCAGCTATATGAGGATTTGGAAGTGGAGAGTTCACGATTTTGGGGTTTGGAGGGGTGAACTAGGCCGGTTGCATGGGGGAGAGGAGGGGAGAGATGATTTGGCTGATTTTAATGGCTTAGAAAGGGAGAAGTCAGCTTGAGAAGTGAAGAGGTGGGGCTGGCTGCTTGGGGAAGAGAAAGGACTGATGTGGTTTGCTTGGGAAGGGAATTAGTTAGCTTGGGAAAGGAAAAAGTCATCTTGGGAGGTGAAGAGGTGGGATTGGTTGCTTGGGGAAGCGGAGGGCTGATGTGGCTTGCTTGGGAAGGGAATTAGTTGGCTTGGGAAAGGGAAAAGTCAACTTGGGAGATGAAGAGGTGGGGTTGATTGCTTGGGGAAGAGAGAGAGCTAATGTGGCTTGCTTGAGAAGGGAAAAAGTTGAAGTGGATGTGGATCTCCAAGGATACAATTAATTGAGATAAATGCTCGATTAATATGAATTAATTACAGAATTTGGGAAGCCCAAGGGTCAAGGGCTTTGGGGAGAAGGTGGAGGCGGATAGAGAGGAAGGGAGGGACGTGATTGCTGGTTGAGGGTTGCTGGTTGAGGGCAGCTGGTTGCTGCAACTAGGGGGCTGTTTGGACTGCTAGGGAAGGAGGAAAAAAAAAGAGAGAGAAGGAAGATGATACCAACCAAGAGCTCACACACTGTTGGGTATTTCTTTGCCTTTATCCAAAGGACTTCACACACAAACTCAATTCACCAAGAGAGGAGAAAGTATATAACCAGAAATTTATATCAAAATATTCATCATCCATACAAGAGAACAATGGGTCATATATATATAGGCACCAAAAACATGAAAGGAACAAAAGACAAAAAGGCCCTTAGCCAAACAATACAAAAACTCCCTCAAATGAGTGTAAAACTATAATAAAATAAATAACACCACATAATTCTCCTACAACACATGAAAACTAAAAATATAAAGACTCAATCAAGGTCGTAGATCTCCGGCCTCTATGGTGATAAACTCTCCAAGCTCTAATGTCCCCATCATAATAGTTATCCACCTCTTCTCTATACTTTATGATCCTCATGATATGGCTATTTTAAGAGCTATTATTTTGTATTTGTGAGAGATACTTGGATCTCAAAAGCTTGTCTGAATCTTGTTGAGACTAGCAGATAAGCTACCACATTCTTCTCACTTGTAGTAGAAGAGGGTGTACGGTTTCTCTAATACCCATGAAGAAGAGAGATTTCTCTAACTTGCAGTGGCAAAGGGAGTAGTGAATATCTCAAGAAGATGACTCACATTGAACCACTATTCATTTATTTGCATCTTTTTTTACTTTCCGCGCATTTACTTTGCTTGATTCATTTTCTTGCTTATGCTACTTTGTAGTGTGATGTGAAATATGGTAATACGAATCTTGTAAGTGATACAGGTAACTTCATAATTTCAAGAAGCTCGTGTTGGAAAAATCAAAAGAAAGCTTGCGTGGAGTATTCTTATTTAATTAGAAAAACTTGATTGAACATTTTTGCTAGTTTCTAAAGAAAAGAAAAGTAAAAAAAACATATTAGCTTGTTCAAAATTATTTTTCAAAAATTATACTCCAATTCAGCCCCCTTATGTTCCTCATGATTTGAAGATATGATTATTTTAAGAGCTAATATTTTGTATTTGTGAGAGATCTTGGATCTCAAAAGCTATTGTGAATCATGGTTTGACTAGCCTATATGGGCTAGAGTCTAATTCTTCTCGCTTAGAGTAGAAGAGAGAGTGGAGTTTCGCTAATACCCAAGGAGTTTTCTCCATTGTGCAGTCGCAAAAGCAGTTGTGGAAATCTTGAGATGAGGCCTCAAGAAGTTGATGTAGGCCGACATTGAACCACCATGCAACGGTTTGAACTTCTTTTACTTTTCGAACCTTTATTTATGCTACTCTTTGGTGTGATGAGAAATATGATAACATGGATCAAGAATGTGATACATGTTACTTTAAAAATTTGAAGAATAATTTTTTTATTCCAGAAGCTCATGTGGGGAAAAAATTTTAAGATCTTAGTATTATTGTTTAATTATAATATCCTACTTGAACAATTTTGCTTGTTTCAAAAGAAAAGAAAAGTAATATATATATATATATATATATATATATATATATATATATATATATAAACTTGTTCAAAATTATTTTTCAAAAATCACACACTAAGATGACGAGTTGAGTGGGGGTTTTCATAACCCACATTCTATAAGATTGTTGAGGTATTTGAATCGCTTGTTATGTTCTCCATTAACAATAACATGAGAATTTGCATGAGTGATACAGAATCCAAGTAAATCCGGATGGAAAAGATATCGTTTAAGGGTGCTCAATAAAAGTTTCTACTTGCAAATCCCACTTTAAAAATAAGCTTTTCCTTCTTTTGCTTAGGGTATAGAGAACCAATTCATTAGAAGCGATAATTTAATCAATAGAACCTCATCCAGCAATAAAAGAACCTTAGGAAGCATTTAAAAATTTGGTCAAAAGCCCTTAGAGTCTTCTGTAAGGACTTTGGCGAAGATTTTAAAAGCAAATTAGCAAATTTGTGGGTCTAAAAACCATAATAGATGTCTCACGTCATCTCTTAGGAATGCATCAATTCAACGTAGAGCTTAAATCAATAAGAGAAGCTTTAGCTAAGTAGATGTTCATAAACATAACAGCCAAATATGGATGATGGATGATATCCCACATTTCTCAAAAAACTTGACTGGAGAAACCAGCAAGAGCGAAAGATTTAGAGCTGCCAAAAAAAACATTCCTAATTTTATGCAAATAATTAAGGAAATATAATCAAGAAAGGAGGCCAGAATCATCAGTAGGATACTGATAGGAAATACTTGAGTTTGCAAGTAACCCTAAAGGGAATACTTGAGTTCGCAAGCAACCCTAGCAGTAATTGGTGAAAACAACGAGAAAACTTCAAGATCTTCAATGAAAACAATCCAAAAAACAGTAGATTGCATTATAGGAATCAAACCAAAAGCAAGAATAAGCAAAGATACAATTGATCCTCAATTCGAGAGGAAGATCATTCTCTCCCAATCTCTAAACGGTGAATCTAGAGCCCAAAACCACAAAAAGAACTCCAAGAGATAATAATCATGCATAACCCTAACCCTAGACAACTCCTCCTATTTAATACAAAAACTTCCCTAATTTCAAATCCTGAATTCAAATTTTCTCCCTCTCCTAGCCACCCCTTACTTCTTTCCCTATTGGCTTGCCTAGTGGGCCCACTAGGCTTGGGCGGCAGATTTCCCCCCTAAGGGGGTCCATCTCCTGTAGCAGAAAATCGGCCCTGCAAGGGCCAGTTGGGGTTGGGCCGATTGGGGTTCAGCCTGAATCGGTCTAACAATACCGCCCTCCCAAAGAATCACCTTGTCCTCAAGGTGGAAAGAGAGAAATTGATGCTTTACCCTCTCCATAAGGCTCCCATGTTGCCTCATAATCTAGAAGATCCTTACACTTGATCAATACCTCCTTTCCTCCTCCCCCTCCCTAGCGTACCCCTTATAACTCAAAAGGTTTTAGTATCACCTACAAGTCCTCTGTTAAAGTCACTAGAATCTCAAAACTCATGGCATGCTCCCCAATTGCCCTTCTAAGTTGTGAAACATGGAAAACAAGATGTATGGTTGCTGTGGCTGGCAGTTTCAGCTTATATGCTACATTTCCAATCTTCTCCAAAACTTCAAATGACCCAAAATACCTTGGGGCAAGCTTCTCATTCCTCCTGTTGGCGATAGTCTTCTACCGGTATGGTCGGAGCTTCAAAAACACCTTCTCTCCTACTTTGAACTGGATGTCCCTCCTGTGCCCATCAGCTTGCTTCTTCATAATCTGTTGGGCTCTCAATAGATGCTTCTTTAACTCTTCTAACACCCTGTCCTCTCCTACAAGTACTCCTCCACTGAAAAAACTGGAGTGCTACTACTCCCAAAATGCACCAAGTGAGATAGATTCCTTCCGTACAACGCCTTGAACGGGGTCATCTAAGAAGCAGAATGATAAGAGGTGTTGTACCAATACTCAACCCATGATAACCACTTGGCCCATATATTGGGTGTCTCCAACACAAAGCATCTGAGGTAGGTCTCCAAGCTCTTGTTGACCACTTCTGTTTGGCCATCCATCTGTGGGTGGTAGGTAGTGCTTCTTTTCAAAACTGTTCCCTGTAATCTGAATAGCTCTTTCCAAAAATGACTGAGGAACACCTTATCCCTGTCGGATATTATCACCTCTGGTACCCCATGCAATCTATCTCTCTGATGAAGGCTGATGCTACTTCACTGCCATATAGGGATGTCGTAGGAGAATGAAGTGAGCATACTTGCTCAATCTATCCACTACTACCAAGATCACCGTGAAACCTTCTGAACGGGGCAACCCATCTATGAAGTCCATAGATATCTCCTCCCATACTTGCCCTGGTAAAGCCAATGGATGTAGTAGTCCTCCTGGTGACATGGCCAAGTACTTTTTCCTCTGACATACCTCACATTTGGACACCATCTCCTCCATATCCTTATGCATTCCCTTCTAGTACAACTCCGAGGCTAGCCTCCTGTAAGTCTTTTGTACCCCTGAGTGACCCCCAACTGCACTCCCATGAAACTCCTGAAGCAATTGTGGAATGTGGACTGATGTCTTGGGCATCACAAACCTTAACTGGTACAGTAGCCTCTCCCCCTCCAAAGAGTACCCTGGGTGGCTACTCCCTTCCCCCAGTAAGTCGGCCCTGATTTTTCCCAACTCCTCATCCCTGGTGCTCTCCTCACTGATGGCCTTCCAATCTAGCATCAAAGGAACCGATACTGCCACTGTCTGTAGCTCCCCCATATATCTGGATAAGGCATTTGTTGCCTTATTCTCCACTCCTAGCCTGTACTGGATTTTAAAATCATATCCCAACAATTTAGACAACCACCTCAGATGCTCAGTCACCATCCGCTGCTCCAATGAGTACTTCAGGCTCCTTTGATAGGTTCTGACAATAAAGTGCCTACCTAATAGGTAGGGTCGCCACTTATAGATGTGATGTAGGCAAAGGGGGGGTCTCCACAACTTAAAAAACTCTTCCTTTGGGCTGCTGCTGTTTTCGGTTTGGCTTGGGCTGTTTGGGTTGGAGCTTGCTTTAGTTGTCCTACTTGGGGTTATAGCTCATTATTGTTGGAGGCTCATTAATGCATAAAGGTGAGTATTTATTTCCAAAAGGTATGGTGGAGTGTGGCTTTTCTTTTCCCCTTGCTGCCTCCTCGGTTTCTCCTCTTACCCCTTCGGTTTTGGTGGTTTCATTGCTGTTCCCATGTGGGTTGCTGGGCTTCTTGTGCCTGCTGCCCTGGTTGTTGGTTTGCCCCTTCGGTTCCTTCCGATCTGGCTGGTTCTGTGGTTTTCTGGGCTGGTTCCGTGGCCTTTTTGGCTGGCTTGCTGTGAGCTTTTGTCCTGTTTCCTGTGCTGAACTTTGGGGCTGCTATTGGAGACTCTTGGCCTTTCATTTCCCTAAATCTAATTGGTTTAGTTGGAGGTGTTATGGCTGTTTGTTTTCCTTCTTGTGCCTATATATATAAGATGTTTTGTAATGTTAAAAGAGTAGTGTGATAATGTGATTTTTGGAAATTGTAAACCTGCGGGTTTGTTGGAAAACCTTGCGAGCTTGTTCCATCTCTTCTTCCCCTCTTCTCTAGGAAAGCTTGCGAGCTTCTCCTCCTTTCTTCTCGGCTTCTAACCCCTTCTTCTCTACGCAAGTGTCCACCCCACCTGTATCCTTCTTCTCTATGGATGGAATGCAACTTTAGGTGTTTAATTTCTAGTATTGTGTCAAAGTTGTAAGTGTCGGTCTATTAATAGAAAAGTTGCATTTTGTTTGAGATGTCGTATTTTGTCTTACTTTTGAGTATATTTTTATTCCCTAGGAAGAGTAAGTTTTTGCTTCCAAAAAATTAGGGGTTTCCTAATTTTTTGGTTGCATCAAGATGGCTAAGACGATGGCCATCAACTCCCTCTTCATAAACTGATTTCAGCCTGGCTCTAGCTGTCAACACCTAGCTGAAGTAGGCAATGGGTCGATGATTCTGCATGAGTACTGCCTCCAGTCCATACCCTGAAGCATCTGTCTCCACTATGAAGGCTTGGGTTAAGTCTGGTAAAGCTAAAACTGGTACAGTAGTCATAGCTTTCTTTAGTCTCTCAGATGTTATTGTGGCTGCCTCTCCCCATAAGAAACCATCTTTTTTTCAGTTGCTCTGTCATTGGCCATGCTATAGTGCTGTACCCTTTTACAAACCTCTTGTAGTACCTCGTCAGTCCTAAGAATCCCCTCAACTCCTTCAGATTTGGAGGTAAGGGCCATCTAAGCATAGCCTCAATCTTTGACTAATCCGCTGTCACCCCTTCTTTGGACAAAATATGTCCCAAATACTCCACACTGGTCTGGGCAAAACAATACTTCTTCAGATTGGCCCTCAGCTGATGTTCCTATAGAACTCCCAAGACCATCTTCAAGTGCTCTAGATGCTCCTCCTCAGTTTTGTTGTACACCAGTATGTCATCAAAAAATACCAAAACAAACTTCCGGAGGTACTGCCTGAACACCCTGTTAATCAGTGATTGAAAAGTAGCAGAGGCATTGGTAAGCCCAAACGGCATTACAAGAAACTCATAATGCCCCTCGTGTGTCATGAAAGCTGTCTTGGAGATATCTGCCTCCCTCATTCAGATCTGATGGTACCCAGACTTCAAATCCAGTTTGGAGAACATCACTGCCCATTCAGTTCATCCAAGAGCTCATCAATCACAGGATTTGGGAATTTATCCGACACTGTCTCCTTGTTCAAAGCTCTATAGTCCACACAAAAATGCCAGCTCCCATCCTTCTTCTTGACCAGTAGGACTAGATTAGAGAAAGGGCTCACACTCGGCCTGATGATCCCAGCCTCTAGCATCTCATAGATCAGTTTCTCAATCTCATCCTTCTGAAATTAAGGATATCGATAGGGCCTGACGCCAATGGGCGACACACCTTCCCTCAAGGCGATGGCGTGCTCCTGCTCGCTCAATGGTGGCAGTCCCTGAGGTGGCTGAAACACCTCCTGGAATTGCTGAATCAACGACTGTATGGAGAGGGGTATGTCCCCTCCCTTCTCCACTCTAGCTCCCTCAAAACTTTGCAGCTCCACCAAATATCCTTCACCCACCACCTGTATATTCCTCACCACGGTTTTAAGAGAAACCATGGATTTGGATAGCCCTGCATCTCCCCTTACCACCACCTTCCTCCCATCCACCATCAGCTCCATCGTGAGTGCTCCCCAATTAACTTTGGTATCTCCCAAGGTCTTCAGCCACTTCATCCCCAGGATGCATCTGTACTCCTAAACTCCAGTGGAAGAAGAGAAATCTTCCCTCACCTGAATCTCCTGGATAGTCAGTAGCACTCCTCTACAGATCCACTGGCCTTTCTCCATCTTTCTCGTACCCATCAGCATCCCATAACACCCGATATCCACCAATTTCACTCCCAATTGGTCGACCACCTGAGTGAAAATAAAATTGTGGGTAGCCCCACTATCAATCAGCATCACCACCTCCCTGTCCTCTATCTCCCCCATCACCTTCATGGTATGATTCATAGTGAATCCTACCACCGAGTCCAGGGAAACCTCGGCCAGATCCAGGTGTAGCTTCTCCTTCATCTCCTCCTCTAACTCTCCCTCACCTCCCTCCTCAGTTTCCTCATCATCACAAACGGTGAGAACCTGAAGAGTTCGATCCCTACACCTATGCCCTGGAGTATATTTCTCATCACACCTGAAACACAACCCCTTTGCCCTCTTCTCCTGCATCTCCTTCTCTGTCAGCCTCTTAAAATTTCCTCCACTCCCTCCTCCTACTGTTTTCTCCCTGGTGGTCTCACAAAATCCTCCTGTTGCCGGCCCCTTGGAAGCCAAGTGAGTGGTCGTCATTCTGTAAGTGCCTCCTGAGTTGCTGCTCCTGGCTCCCTTTTCTAGATTCTCCTGATTCTCCATCAGCTATGCCAACTTCATGGCCTCTCCCAAGTTACGAGGCATCATAACTTTCACTGCCGCTCTGATTTCTGCCTTGAGCCCTTTCATGAAGTTTCCTTTCAATGCAATTTCTAATAATCACTCCACCCGACTGGCTAGGTGCTCGAATCGCTCACGATAGTTTGCCACTGATCCGTCCTGTACAAGTGCAAAAAGCTGCTCATAGAAGTCCCCTCCCCCATCAGTTTGGAAATGTTCAAATAAACAGTCCTTGAATGCACTCCAGCTCCATATAGGTCTCATTTGGTCCCCCACTGGAACCATAACAACGCATTCCCTTCCAAATATAGGCCTGCTGCTGGCAATTTCTCCTCATCCGCCAACCCATTGACGGCGAAGTACCTCTCCACCTTGTAGATCCTTCCATAAGCATCTTCCCCTTTAAAAATTGGCATCTTCAACTTCCTCACCTTTGGCTCTCCCCTGTTTCCCTGTATTCCTCCATATTTTCCCCTCTCCCAAGTGCTTTGCTCTCCCCACGTCTCCCGATCTTCCCTTGCATGTTCATCTTCAAACCCCTCTTCACTTTCTTCCCTCCTTTCTCCAAAATCAGCACCCCTTCTATCATAATAGCCATCTTTTTTCTACCAACCAGCACCCCTTACTCCTTGTTCCCTATTCCCATGTCTCTCTATATACCTTCCTCCTTTCTCCTCAATGATTTCTACATCGTCTTCCCTCCAACGAAATTCAGAATTCGTAGTTTTCCCCATTGGTCCCTTCACCTCCGATGCCGCCGTTTGGATTTGATTTTCCAATAACTTCTTCACCATTAAATGAAGATCGAAAACTTTGTCTTCCACGGATGAAACCTTGTCTTCTACGGAGGAGATTCGATCTTCCACCGTCGCTTTTATTTGGCTCATTTCTCCTTCAAAACGTTCTTCCAAAGTGTCCACCTTCTTGGTCACCATTAAAATTTTTGGATTTGGATCCAAAAATCAACAAGAGTTCCTTCCTTCTGATGGATTTTCGCCGCTGAAATTTCAAAAATTCAGCCCCCGATGGTCCCAAGACTTGCTCTGATTCCAATTTGATAGGAAATACTTGAGTTCGCAAGTAACCCTAAAAGGAATACTTGAGTTTGCAAGCAATCCTAGCAATAATTGGTGAAAACAATGAGAAAACTTCAAGATCTCCAATGAAAACAATCCAAAAAAATAGTAGATTGTATTATAGGAATCAAACCAAAAGCAAGAATAAGCAAAGATACAATTAATCCTCAATTCGAGAGGAGGATCGTTCTCTCCCAATCTCTAGACGGTGAATCTATAGCCCAAAACCATAAAGAGAACTCCAAGAGAAATAATAATTATGCATAACCCTAATCCTAGACAACTCCTCCTATTTAATACAAAAACTTCCCTAATTTCAAATCCTGAATTCAAATTTTCCCTCCCTCTCCTAGCCGCCCCTTATTTCTTTCCCTATTGGCTTGCCTAGTGGACCCACTAGGCTTGGGCAGCAGATTCCCCCCCTAAGGGGGTCCATCTCGTGTAGCAGAAAACCGGCCTTGCAAGGGCCGGTTGGGGTTGGGCCGGTTCAGCCTGAACCGGTCTAACAGATACTTGAAAATCAACAATAGAGGTGGAAGTCAAAACACTATTTGCTAAAAACAAAGCCTGGGCAATGACTCTTTGCTTAGTGATGGCTTGATTATCCAATATAATATGATGAATTAGGTTTGATTTTCTTCTGTAGCTAACAATTTTATGGAAGAATAAAATGTCATTGTCCCCCCTTAAAAAAATAAATAAACTTTAGACCCTTAGTGTCACTAAGTCGCCTCTTTCAATTTTTTATAAAGCTAAATCTTTCCTGGTCCATAACCTTCAAAATGTCAAATCAATCTGAGACCAAATTCAGCTATAGTTCCATTTTTTTTTTCCACTCTTGGCAGCCTTAATATTTACATATATAGATATAGTGTGATGTTGCCTTTTCCAGATCTTATGCTCCATCCTAAAGAACCATAACTTAGAAATCAACATCTAAAACTATCACCATGAATAGTAAACCTTTTCCACTAAGAAGAATCATATCTTTGAAACCAAAAATATTAAACCAATAATTTTTTAACCCAAATAACCAAGATTTAACATTACAAAAATGGTCAAATTGAAGATGACCAAACATCGTCAAAAAGGTAGACATCAAATAAAACCAATAAACATGCATTTATGTATGAAAGTATGCGTAAGCATGTAAACATTGAAACACGCAACACATTCATACAAACATCATCATACAAGCGTACACAGGCAGACATCCATTTACTTTTATGCATGTGAATGTACATGCACTTCCGCATTCATGAATACATCTATACTGACATGCATGGACATATAAACATGCATAGAACCTTGCGTGCATACATGTACAAATACTATTACACCATGAACAGTCTTTCCAACTTATTATGATGGATCATCAAGGCTACAAAAGTATAATTGTTACAATCATGATAATGATATATTTAAGCAATAGAACCAACGTCATATCAAAAAAATCGTACCTTTGTCAATGAGTTTGAGTCCTACTTTTGATTGATAAATAGCTCTCATTGATAAAACAATCTTTTCATCTATTATTTCTTCAACTAGCCTTCTTGTTCTTCGATCAAACACCTGCATAATAAAAATTGGTCCCTATTTTCAAAAACTAAAACAACTAAATGTGGAATGGTTGAGATATATCTGAAACGAACTTCACATTATCAATACAAAATACTTAAAAAGAATGAGAGAGCAAACTATTTTGCCAAAGAAAATTTGTGATGAATAATTGCTAATCACAAAACCAAACTAACTAGGAACGTCTCATTAGTCAAAGTTAGCATTAGGCATCATCTTATGATTGTTTCCTGTAGAAAAAACTAATTGGTAAATCAAGAAGAAGAATAAATATATTGAGTGAACAACAGTGTACAAAAGATTACAATATGGAACAGCACAAAATATGCAAGTATAAAAGAAATTCTACTTGTCATAAGAAATTTCAGATTGTGGGCTCCGAAAATTCGTACCATGGCCTCTCCGCAGACACCGTCTTTCTTTTCTTTACGGGTCGTCGTGGAGAGTTTTAACTGATGTAGGACTACAGCAAATGTGATGGTATTAAATTTGAAATTACACGCTCATGAAAAGAACAATAACAATTAATCGACTTCTCACGTATTAAACAAAGATTGAAGCCAACAAAATAGTGATTAAGCTCAGGCAATAAATTATATGATAATATTAGGAGCACAAAATAATCAAATTAAATCAAACTCTGCTGATGTGGAGCTTTCAAAGAAAATCCCTTGATTAACAATTAGAATAGTCACTATAAGAATCCACTCACACACGCTCATAATAAGGGCTAAGCGGAGAAGCCTTCATAATTTTTACCAAGCCACAATCGAGGTAGAGTTAGAGATAAAGGTTTAGGAGAAGAGTTCACCATTCTCAAGCTTCTGGACTTTGATCCAACATTCTCCAGATCCGGCCGTTGATCGTCCGTGGATGCGCTTTGAAGCAAACACACCTTGTAGTTGACAAGGGATTAAAGTGCTGGAACGGTTGGGATGTGGCCAGCTAAGGGAGGATGATCTATTTCTCCTTCTTAAGTGAAAACATCAAGCGAAGGAGAAGAAGTGTAGAGAGGTGGGTGGAGAGCTTACGGCTGGTCCTAGAGAGGTGTTTAATTCCTTACTTGGGGTGATGAGTAAGGAAGGGCAGCAAATAAGAAACTCTGAATTTAATTCCAACAATTTACAAAATTCGAGAATTGATTTCTTGTCTAGATGGCATGCAAATTAAGACAAGAATCAATTGGGGTTTAGTAGGAATTAATGGCCGCTTTAAGTGGAGGAGAGATTGGGGGAGATTTGAATTTGAATGTCCATAAATTAGGGGTAGGGAGGGGCGGCACACCCTAATGGGAGGGGAATTGATTGGGGAGCATTAATGGGAAAGTAACAATTAGAGGAGAGAGGGGTGGGGCGGCAAGGCTAGGGAGAGGGAATTAATGAGAGGATTTAAAGAGGTTGCTAAATTTAGGACACTAAATGAGGAAGGAAATTTAGGGCAACCTCTATCCAAATTAATGTTAGCATGATTGGGGGAAACCTTCCTAACATAACTCTTCTCATTTGGGAAAGAAATTTCAAATTCAAATTTACTTGAATCTAAAATTATTAACTTTCCAAATTTATAATGAGCCAAGTTAGGAAAGTATTGAATGCTAGGTTTGAAATTTTGGGAGTCAAGGGGAAGGGGTGGTGGCCGGCGGCTAGGAAGGGAGGTGGAGCCGGCGGTTTGGTGGGGGTTAGCCAAGAGTTGAGGGAGAGAGAGGCCGGCGACTAGGAGGTGGTGGGACCGATAGGTGGAGATGGGGTGGGGTTTTCGGCCAAGAGAGAATAAGAAAAGGAGGGGGGAAAAGAGTTTCGGCCAAGATAGAAAAGGGGAAAGGGGAACGGCAGCTAGGATGAAAGGAGGGGAGGAAAATTGGTGAAGGAAATTAACCACGAGCCCGGACGCTTCCTACGGCTGACGGGTGATGCCTTGCCCTCACCTAGGGACTTCAAACTCTCACAACTCTCCAAGAAACAAAGTGCAGAAATTTTTTTATCATCATAATCGTCATCCTCTCCAAAGAGGGGGAGGGGTCTATCAATAGCCAAAATACAATAACATGTCTAATGACCCAACCTGACCGAAAGATCCTTGTCGGTAGCCATGAGTTGCTTCGTCCAAGGGTACCTTGTAGACCTAGGGTGAGTATTTGTCTAAGGGGACAAATCTGAATCCACCTTAGCTAACAGAAGGCTTTGTGCCCTATCGATCATATCCTATTGATTAATTACTCAATGATTTGACGCCATGGGGGAGCATATGGGCTTTAACCATGATCGTAATATAATTGTGTCCTTTGGCAGCAAAATCACCCGATCAGGGGGTCCCAATCATAACCGTTTATCTGTGGTGTTATTTAGTGGCGAAACCACAGATGTGGTGCCATTTGGCAACGAAACAAACTGCTAGAGAACATGTGTCCATCCTTACTACCAAGAGACAGATTGAGAATGAATCCTAGTGATATTCTCGAACAAACATTAGCTCTTTGTGAGCTGAAGTGGTTTTTAATTTGTTCACCCAAGCAAACTGTTGCAGAAGGTGGATGGATATTTTACTTTACGTGTTTGATGATTCATTTTATTTTAAATATCTTTTGAGGTGATTTTTGAAATTTTGAACTTTTATGGGCATTTAGAAGGTATTTTTAAATGTTTGTATTCCCCTCCGGTTAAAATTTTCCGTCAACAAGACCATCATCAGGGTTTTCATGTAGAGCCCTACATTGGATACTCATACCCACACCCACCCACATACCCACCCATACCCAATGGCCTCATGGGTGGGTACTCAACATTGGAGGATAAAATGATTTACATTGCTAATCACCGAATGTCATATATTACCACAATCCTCACTACGTGGGTGGGCGGGGGATGGGTGGGTATTGGTAGGTATGACATCCCAAAAGTTACCATGGGTGGGCTAAGCCCGCCCACACAAAGCGTAGGTACCCAATGGGTACCCAACCAAGACCCCATGTAGAGCTTTATTTTCATGGGCATTTAGGAGGTATTTTGTAGATGTTTGTGATCCCCTCCGGTTGAGATAAACACTCAACATAAAAATCATCGGGGTTTTCATAGGTTATTTCATTTTTTGTTGATTGAGCATTGTCAACTCTATCTACTTACCGGCAGAGAATCGGATTCGAATCTAAATTCATTTCTTAACCCGCACAGCATCCTCGGACGTCATGTGTGCACCAACAAGACGCTCGTCACAGCCCCTACGGGTATATGTTGTTGTATGTATTTTGCATGATACATTTATATGATCGTCGTACGTATACAGTGTATATATACGACGCGTTTGCATATATCACGTACATCGACTCATGCATTTGGTATTTTACATTTGCACGCTATGTAGTTGCAGCATGCGGTATTTTTGCATGTAGATAAAATATTGTCTGATATTACTTGAATGAAACCCTCTGCATCCTACAAAGACATGCATATTATGATATGCATATGAATGCGTATTTTAATGCATAAGAGGGGGTGTTTTGCATTTTTAAACGCAGCTAGCTATGCAGGTAACTATCGATGTCAAGTATGCATGATTTTATTTTAGGCTTTATTGATGCCTTCTGACCGCTTGTACGAATGTCGCGGATCTAGTGGCGTGACGCATTGACATAGCAATGCATGCACGGGGGCATTTTAAAATCTTTGGACTAATCAATTGTGCGGGCAACTATCGTTCGAATGTGCGCAACATTCTTATTTAGAAGCTTGTAAACATCTTATGTCTGCTTGTACGAGTGTTGCAGATCCGATGGCGTGGCGTTGCGCTTCAGTGGTCCACAGTTTCTTTTACTACTGATTCTCTACTTTTGCTTACAAGCGAATCATAGCGTTGTGTTCAGAATAGTCATGAGATATTTCACTATTCTGGTGCAGGCTCTATTTTCTTATCCTTCGAGAGATCGAATCAGCGAATCATCTAATCTTTGCATAGATTGGATGAGAACATCCAAATTGCATGAGGTCGTTTTGTGATGGATGATGTATCATAATTTGATGAGATTAAAGGCTCAACTGATGTGCCATTAGATTTTCTTGTCTCCGTTTTGTCACAAGGTAGCCTCCTACAGGCTGCTCCCTCAGAGTCTCACGAAGGTTGCCCGGTGTAGGTCCCTTGGGTCCTAAGAAAGTGGTAGTCATCTTGTATGAGCCACCCGAACTGCCGCCACTGGCTCTCCTCTCCAGGTACCTCTGATCCTCCGCTAAATGAGCTAACTCAATAGCCTCTCCCAAATCACAAGGCCTCATGATGACTCTCACTGCTACTTGGATCTCTGATTTGAGCCCATTCATGAAATTTCCCTCTAGAACGGTTTCAGAAAGCCGATCCAATTGACTCGTCATGTAATCAAATCTCTAGCGGTACTCTACCACCAAGCCTTCCTGTATCAGGACAAAGAATTGCTAACAGAAGTCCCCTCCCCTGCTAGTTCGAAAACGTTCCAATAACCACTCTTTGAACTCCCTCCAACTCCATATGGGCCGTCTCATGTCTCTCCACTAGTACCAAGCCAACGTATTCCCTTCCAAACATAGGCCGATTGCCATCAATCTCTCCTCCTCCGTCAACCCATTGACGGCGAAATATCTCTCTACCATGTAAATCCACCCGTATGCATCCTCCCCCTCAAAAATGGGCATCTTCAGCTTCCTGAAATTCGGATCTCCCTCATTTCCTCTAATTCCTCCATAATTTCCCCTTCCTCAAGTGGGCCCCCCCCCAAGTATCCTGATCCTCCCTTCCACGTTCGTACCCAACCCCTTCTTCTATTTCCCCTTCATTCCTTCAAAATCAACACCTCTCCGGCCATAATCTCCCTCCCTTCTTTCCCAATCAGCACCCATTTGCTCATGCTCCACATATCCACACCTCTCTTCATACCATCCACCTCTTTCATCCTTCTGGAAAGGTTCTAGATGGGGCCTTCTCCCTTTCTCCCTCTAAGTTCTCCACATCATTTTCATCCCTACGATTTTCAGAGTTTGTATTTCTTCCCCCCGGCACTCTTGCCTCTGACGTCGCCGTTTATTTTTTATGCTCCCATATCTTCTTCACCATCTCCTGAAGGTCAGAAAATTTATCTTCCATGGAGGAAATTCTATCCTCCACCATCGCTTTGATTTGGCTCATCTCCCCCTCGAGATATTCTTCCAAAGCATCAACCTTCTTGGCCGCCATCGACATTCGGATCGATGTTAAAATCAAAATTCAGGAATTCAGCCAGAAAAATAGCGAAAACCAGTAAATAGATGATGAAATATGCTGAAGAAATCAGTCCAATTAATCCAAATTGTAGCCCTGGACACCGCTCTGATACCAATTTGATAGGAAACACTTGTAGAACTCCGATGTTTCTTACCAATATTGGGATTTCAGCAATTTTCTCCCAAGATTCTCCAAACAAATCAAGAAAACATAGAGAAAACACATAATAATTGATGAAAGTGGAAGAAAAATACAAAGATACAATTGATCCTCAATTCAAGAGGAGGATCGTTCTCTCCCAAATCTCTAGACGCCACTAGAGCCCAAGACGCCAAAGCCTCCAACAGAAAATTCAGCAAAACATAGATAACCCTAACCCTAACCCACCCCCATCTACTTAAAGCATACACTAATCTCTCAAAAAGACTAAACAGCCCTCCCCTAATTCAAAATCTCTCCTAACCACCCCTTTCTCTCTCTATTCAAGCAGTGGACCCCACCCCAAGTGGGCGGGAATTGCCTTGGGTGGAAACAACAGGCTTCTGCCTGCTATAAAATTGGACCAGCCCTTTGTCTAGAGCTGGCTAGGCTGGTCTAGGGTGAACCGGTCTAACACAATTGAGCGTACCAAAGCTACAAACATTGCAGCTATAGGCAAGAGTAGTGGATGTAAGTGAGTGTTCCAGCTAGATGGGGACAAAAAAATAGTGGAAGAGGGAGGGATCTAAGGTAAGAGCTCATAGGGCTCTAATACCTTGGTAGAGAGAGAAGCTTTTTGTGCCATATATGATTGAATTAATACAGGTGCTTATATATAGGCAAATACAACAACAACAACAACATCAAGCCTTTATCCCACTACGTGGGGTCGGCTACATGAATCCTTTTTCTCCATTGTGTCCTATTAAAAGTCAAATTCTCGTTTAAATCTAATAAAGAAAGATCATTTCTAATATTTTCTAACCAAGTCTTTTTAGGTCTACCTCTACCATATATAGGCAAATAGAAAGAACAAAATAATGAAGTTAATCATATGAAGAATATCCTCAATTATTAGGATATATTATAATAACTAAATCATTTTTTTGCTCTGACAACCTTTTTAATATAGCAATTCCATTCCACAATTCATTCAAAAGACATCAGAAGTAACAATCAACAAGAGAGAGGGATTTAGTATAAACTTCAAGCAAAATAGAATTGGATCAAAGTTCTTCAATTTGAACCTCCACCTACCTTCTCCAAGCTACTTCAATATTTTGATATTTTGCAACAAGATATTATAATGGTGCTATAGCAGAAATACTAACACTGCCGTTGCCAGGTCCCAAGTCCTGGATGAGAAAAGTGGAGGGTTGCGTTAGGTAGTCGACAGCCAGCGTAAAACTTGTCGAATAACCATGACATGAATCCTTTAATAAATTGTGTTAATGCTAGGGCGTTCCCTGGAAGCGACGCACTGTATGGCCTGAATACAGTGAAAAGTGTGCAAGGGCCGCTGCATCGGCACCCGGGTGCAGTGTTAAATAGGCAAGGGTTCCCACATCAAGGACGGATGTGGGCAAAGAAGCTAGTCCATGATACTAATATTAGGATAGGAACTTGGAATATAGGTTCCCTTACAGGAAGATTAATGGAATTAATAGATATTATGATTCATAGAAAGATAAATATTTTGTGCATTCAGGAAACTAAATGGGTTGGAGAGAAGGCTAAGGAGATTGATAGTTTAGGATTTAAAGTTTGGTATTCAGGTAAGAGTCGTACTAGAAATGGTGTAGGCATGATTATAGATAAGAGTTTGAAGGATAATGTTATAAATATTAATAGAATTGGAGATAGAATTATAGCTTTAAAGATTGTTGTTGATGCTAAGATTATTAATATTATAAGTGCTTATGCTCCTCAAGTAGGTTTGGATATGTGTTCAAAATTAAAATTTTGGGAAGATTTAGAAGAATTAATTCAAAAGATACCTCTCGAAGAAAAAAATTTTATTGGAGGAGATTTAAATGGACATGTTGGTAGAGAGGTAAATGATTTTAAAAGCATTCATGGTGGATATGGGTTTGGAATGACTAATGAAGTTGGTAAGACCATACTAGATTTTTCTTTAGCTTATGATTTTTTAATTGCTAATACCTTATTTAAGAAAAGAGATGAGCATCTCATCACTTATAAGAATGGTTATAGTAAAACTCAGATTGATTATTTTCTTATAAGAAAAGTAGATCGTTTAGATTGCAAAGATTGTAAAGTTATTCCGAGTGAAAGTTTATGTACCCAACATCGCTTATTAGTTTTAGACTTTAAGATGAAAGGACAGAAAATAAAAAATAAAGTAAAGCGATTTTCTAGGATTAGATGGGGGCATTTAAAGAATAGTAATAAAAATATTTTTGAGAGTAAGATTTTAGATTCTAAGATTTTATTTGTGCATGAGGCTGCTAATGTTATGTGGGAAAAAGTGGCTAGTGATATTAAAAATATTGCTAAAGATGTGTTTGGAGTATCAAAGGGAAAAGCCCCTAATAGTAAAAATAGCTGGTGGTGGAATCCAATTGTGCAAGAAAAGATAAAAAATAAGAAGATTTGTTATAAAAATTGGTTTAGATGTAAAAATTCTGATAATTGGGTAAGATATAAAGAGGCACGTAAGGATTCTAAGAAAGCAATATGTGATGCAAAGATCTTAGCTTTTAATGATTTATATAATATATTAGATACTAAGGAGGGAGAAAGATATATGTATAAGCTAGCCAAACAAAGAGATAGGAGTAGTAAGGATTTAATTCAAGTGAAGTGTATTAAGGATGAAGATCAAAAAGTACTTTTCTTAGAAGATGATATTCAACAAAGGTGGATGAGATATTTTGATAAACTTTTTAATGAAGATTGTAGGAATACAATTGACTTTAGTGACCTTAGCATCCTAAATGAAAATAAAGATTTCTGTTTTTATCGGCGTATTAGTAAAACCGAAGTTAGAGAGGCTTTAAAGAAAATGAAGTGTGGAAAAGCTGTTGGACCTGATGATATCCCAATAGAGATGTGGAAATGCTTAGGAGATGAAGGAATTTCTTGGCTAACTAAACTTTTTAATAATATTTTGAAGACTAAAAAGATGCCAGATGCGTGGAGAATGAGTGTATTGATTCCTATTTATAAGAATAAAGGTGATGCACAAGATTGTGCGAATTATAGAGGAATTAAGTTAATGTGTCACACTTTAAAACTATGGGAGCGAGTTATGGAGCGTAGGCTGCGGCGTGATACTAATGTTTCTCAAAATCAATTTGGATTCATGCCTGGTAGGTCTACTATGGAAGCCATACATTTATTGAGAGGTTTGATGGAGAAATATAGGGAGAATAAGGAGGATCTACATATGATATTTATTGATTTTGAGAAAGCATATGATAAAGTTCCAAGAGAAGTGCTATGGAGAGTTCTTGAAAAGAAAGGAGTTAATAATGCTTATATTCAAATCATTAAAGATATGTATGAAGGAGCTACTACTTGTGTTCAAACACAAGATGGTTTGACCAAGTATTTCCCTATTTCGGTTGGATTACATCAAGGATCAGCTTTAAGCCCATATCTTTTCGCGTTAGTCATGGATGTTCTCACTAGACATTTACAAGAGGATGTACCCTGGTGTATGCTTTTTGCTGATGATATTCTTCTTGTTGACAAGACTAAAGAGGGAGTTGAAGGTAAACTTGAAGTCTGGAGATCAACCTTAGAGTCTAAAGGTTTTCGCTTGAGTAGATCTAAAACTGAATATATGGAGTGTAATTTTAGCAGTAATAGACCTAGTGAGGGGATTGTGACTTTGGGCGATCAAGTCATTAATAAGAGTACACGTTTTAGATATCTTGGATCTATTGTTCAGAGTGATGGTGAAATAGATGGGGATGTTATCAGTAGAATTCAAGTTGGATGGTTGAAGTGGAGGAATGCATCGGGCTTGTTGTGTGATAGAAAAGTCCCCCTTAAACTTAAGGGAAAATTCTATAAGATGGTGGTGAGACCTGCAATGCTTTATGGTGCAGAATGTTGGCCATTAAAAGAGAAGCATAATACTAAGTTATGTGTTGCGGAGATGAGGATGCTTAGGTGGATGAGTGGATTTACTCTTAGAGACAGGATACGAAATGAGCATATACGTGAAAAGGTTGGAGTAGCTCCAGTGGAGGATAAGATTAGAGAGAGTCGCCTTAGATGGTTTGGTCACATAAAACGGCGGCCTTCCGATGACCCAGTTAGGAAAGTAGAGGTATTAGATTTGACTTATGTTAAGAAAGGTAGAGGTAGACCTAAAAAGACTTTGTTAGAAAATATTAGAAATGATCTTTCTCTATTAGATTTAAACCAGAATTTGACTTTGAACCGGACACAATGGAGAAAAAGGATTCATGTTGCCGACCCCACGTAGTGGGACAAAGGCTTGTTATTGTTGTTGTTTATTGTTGTATAGCAGAAATACAAGTTAAATTAGAAAATAGTAGACACAAGAAATGGACCAAAAATAATTTGATGGGTCAGTAATATATAGTTGCATAGTGATACATACTGCAAAACAAAGAAATTGTTCATACAATTGTTTGTCAAAAATGGAACATTAAACATCTCACATGAACATCTAAAACTGCAAGCAAAATAAGCATGCATTGCAGTTGAATTTTCAGTCTATAAGCACAACTCTAGAATACAAGAAAAACATGGAATAGAAGGCCACTATTTAATTTACCTCAATTTTCATAAATTGAAATTGAAGTTTGACATACACATAAGGTCAATCAATAACATGTAGAAGTTAATACTATATTTATACCAAATATTACTGTGGTACAAGTTTCAAGTAATGATAGGATGACACTAATTGACAGAAAAGAACATACCAATATATGTGAGGCACTTGATCCAGACTTCAGGCCAATGCCATAAGATGAGTAATGAGCCCATTCGCTAAGTTTAAACATCCACCTAGTGTAGTAAAGTGGGGAAAAAAGTAATGTTTTACTCGATGCTGAGTACATAGCTCTAAATATCCAACATCCATCTCCAGAAGAGCGGTAACGCATTAATGTAATTGAGATGGATGATAAAAGTATCCTATGCCATAAGAAATGAAATCTCACCCATAAGAAGCCTGCATATCTGTTAGGAACCCCCCTGTCATGATCTGATTTCCAGTTCCCTCATCAAAGCATAAAGTCAAGTGAATTATATCATTCATCCTATCAAATTTTCCAAGAGCCTCGCCGCATACAGGGCAATTGCTGATGAGTGATTCTCTGCAGTAGAAAATGACTAAAGATCAGACCTGCAAACAAATTATAAAGAACGACACAAAATCTACAGAAATATCCAGGAAGCATAAACACCCCTGTAGAGTTCTAAAGCCAATACCCGAAAAAAAAAAATCAACACATCAGGACACTCTCACATGTGCTATTTAGTGTTTCTCATTCTTTTCTTGTCCTGTGAATTTTTCAACACTTGAACATTGAAAAGGGACACCACTTGCAGAACACAATGCCACTAACCAACAATAAATTGAAATGAGATCATTCTAGGTTCTGAATCATTCTCCGTCTATAATTTCCCCTTGATATCTTTGTCCCTTACACATTTCTTAGATAAATCTCAAAATAATACCCTAACTATACACGCATGGCCAATTTAGTCCTGAATACACATTTGTCCAATTTAGTCCCTCGACCAATTAAACGACCATATTTCTATCTTCTGCTTGGCTATACAATAATAGATGTTTGTATGGATGTGCTACTTATTTTTAATAAACATTGAAACTCCTTAGTTGAGTTATTATTCCATATTTTCTAAAATTTACAATGTCACATCCATGCTTTAAAGAATATAAACAATGAAGATTATCATCCATTTTTCAGAGAAAAATAATCAAAATAAGTGAAAAAATATTAGATCATTACTCTTCTTGCTCAACAGCCAGAAGAGTTGCCAATTCATCCATATCCACAACACCATCTCCATTACTGTCTGCCAATTTGAATAGCTCTTCTTTCTACAAAGCATAATGATCCATTAAACAGCATAAGATGTGTGCTATATAAAGGAATTTTATGCATGCATAAAAACTACACAAACCTTGGATGCCGCTACTTGATTACCGAATACTTTGACTAAGGTGCTAAACTCATCATAGGTAAGCTTTCCATCTTCATTGTAGTCCTGTTTTCATAAATCACATGATATATAAAGTGATACCTATAGAGAGAATCGACAGCACAAAAATTTTGTTTCGTGATGACCACAAAAAACAAGAAAAGAGTGATAAGAAAAGTATGCTATAGCGAATTAGTTGGCAATCTAGAAGAGCAGGAGCGTAATTAAGATCAGGTGTAGATAAAAATTCATGATTCATGAAAATTAGTAAACATCACGGAATTTGAAAAAAAAAAATGTAAAGGATTGTGAGCTTCGTGGACGATCTCTTTTCTCATATTTTCCTTTGATTTTTCTTTATTTATTAAGTATTGTTTCAATCAGCCCAGATGTGTTACTTATTCAATCAGTTTTCCAGTTATGATATTTTCCTCCTCTTAGTTATGTTTGTTGGAGAAGAGTTGAAAAGGTGTTGATAAAGGTTAGAGGATGCTGAAATTTCCATTTTGTTTTTAAAAAGGTAAGTGACAGTTAAGAAATAATAAGCGGTTAGGTTGAGGCAAATGAAAGAAAACAACCTCAAATTAAAAAAAAAAAAAAAAAGTTCAGGCCACAAGTCGTGCTAACTGAGATTTGAAGTTAAACTTTTTAATTATACTTTCTACCTACCTATTACACAATCACACCTTTTGACACCGACAAAAAATAAACAAACCTAATATAGATGATGAATTGGCGAGGCTGAGAGGAGGAGATCGTGGAACAGATGAATGAGCACCACAAAGGTTGGGAGGTATGTGGTAGAGAGAAGCAAAAGAAAGTCATACGAATAAGATGAAGAGCAATTGAATCCACAAAAGGGCTTCAATTCATCACAATCTCTCTCTCATCACTAAATTACAAGCTCCTAGGCCCTATATAGAAATAGGCCTTATTTAAATTTTATAAAATTATCCTTGAAAAAAGGAAAATGCCAAATTCATCTCAACTGAGACATTTAACATACTAATAATTAAATTGAATAAAAATAAAAGTGAACAGAAAACAAACTCATAACCAAAGACTTAAAGGTACTTGCACTTCATCAATTCCACTGGCTTACAAAGAATTGTAATCTGAAGGATTTATATTTTGTCAAGAAAGAACTTGAGATATTCAATTATATAGCAAAATCAATAAAACCCATACTGAAGAAGAGAGATGAATGAGAAATCCATTTCGAAAAATTAATATGAATTAGAAATCAATCCACGAAGGACGAGAGTAAGGGGTAGAATCATTTTATCAATAAAGATATCTTGGAAACTTGACAATCTTCATGCGTTGTACTAAAAAGATAGAGGTACTAACAAGCTAAAGAGCTTTTTCTTTCTCACTTGGATTTACGATTGTGTTATGCAATTTGGGAATTGGGTTGATCAATCAGATTAAACTATTTGCAAAGTTATACAATTTGTAAGATTGCTGGAGCTTGGATGAGTGTTGAGGAGGATTTATATGAGATCATTGTAAGGAGAATGGGGATAATGCTAAAGATTTGTGGCTAAAAGAAGGCTTTAACTGGATTAAGATTGCATGCAATGGTGTTTAGTGTGTAAGCAAGTGAGACTATAGGAGTGTGATGCAAGCAGAGCAACACACTAAAATCACAAGCAAGAGGTACGAGCAGTGCGAGGATAAGCCAGGACGTGGGTGATGCATAATGCTAGAGAGCGATGTGTAGATGTGGGGATTCAAGTGCAAACTTTTAAGTAAGATGCAATTTCGTACACAACAAGCAAAGAGAAAGTGGACATTCATAAGCAGAGAGAGAGGGCTGCTTAAGGAGGTAATCAGACAGGACAAAGAAGAAATTAAGAAAAAGACAACTTATATTATTGGGCATATTGTGGATGCAATGCGGTCTGAACCAATGGCGTCGAGGAAGGAGAGGAGTGAGGCCAACCACCATCGAGGAAGGAAGGAAGTGGGTCCAAAAATAAAGTCAAATCTACTCATTAATATTAAGCTCCAAGTCAAGTCAAAGAACAGCAAGGCAGATCACAAGAGTGCACTGCACGGACAAGAGGCAAGGTGGACGTTGAGATGGAATTTCCCTTAATCAATTTGTTTCTTGAAGATAAGCTTAATGGCAAAGAAGATTGAAACTGGCTAGAAAAATATGATGGAAGCTCTAATCCTGGTGGGGCTCTAATCCATGTAAAGCTTCAGGAACTTGGGTTTAATGCAAATTTTAACTTTTTTTTAATGATAGAAAGCCATCCCAAATATTTTTATAAAGTGGGCACAATGCTAGACACATATTTTAGTATGAGGAACAAAAAGGGGCCAAGCTCTTGATACAAGAACCAATAAGCTTAATTTTTTTGAAGAGAACAGCAATGTGAATAATAGGGATAGAACTAGGGGTGTCAAAAGTTGACACGACCCGAAACCCGACCTGGAAACATCCGGGTTCAGGTCAACCCGTTTGTGAAATGGGTCGAGTCCGGGTTTAGATTTTGGACCCTCGGGTTTGGGTTGACCCGAAAACCCGAACTCAGCCTGGATTGACCCATTTGGTCATCACGCGCGTCAGGACTCAGTCACTCAGGCATCCGCGTCAGGGGTCGCAGCATCGGGTTGCGTCCGCATCAGGTAACGTCCTCGTTAGGTGTCGCCGGCTCGCCGCCATCGGTCTAGCCCGCACAGCCTCACTCTCCTCCGCGTCAGGTGCTTCCGTCTTGTCCAAGCTACCACTACTATCGTCCATCCCACACGCCGCACTCGTTGCGGCCGCCAATGCCTCCGCTCCGCCAGCCTCGAGGTTCAATTTGGCGGACCCACTCCGCTCCACTCCACAGCCTCCGCTATCTGCTCCGCAGCTGTTCGTGGGTCAGGTCATGTCAACCCGGTAACCCGCACGGGTCGGGTCCAGGTTGACAAACCTGACCCGTTTGCAAAACCGGGTCGGGTCAGGGTTAACCCGTTTACGGCCGGGTCAAGTTGGGTTTGACCCGAACCCGACCCGTTGACCCGAATTGAAACCCCTAGATAGAACACATGACCTAATGTTGGTAGCTAAGGCATGAACCATTAGGCCAAGGCCCAATTCATACCAATCTTGACAGTTTTTTAAGCAAAAATCATATAACAAATCAGTGAACCGAGTGTAATAACAAGCAATTACAAAGAATTGCTATTAAAAAAAGAAAGTAAGAAAATACACTATCAAAGATAACTGGATAATAACAAAGCAATAGTCCATTTGATGAAAGAGGAGAACACAATAAAGTATCTTGCTTGAAATCTGGTAAACCTTGAATAGTAGGGTATATTTTCTTTCTATTGCTGCCCCTCCAAACAAAAGAAACTTCAAACATTTTGTTCATTTATTCTTTTATACTAGAAATAAAATCACTAGTCATAAGACTACAAATCTAGGTCACCAATATCTCCAACAATAGGATTAACCTGAGAAACTAGCTAGGACATCTGCTAGATCTGGATCAATGATCTTGCATGCAGATGAGGAGTCAATCCCCTCCATTAAACTTAAGGAAGCCAAGGAAAATAACTATTCCATAACAGGTCTAAAGTTAGCCCAAAAAGCTTTGTGTGCAAACTAGATCATATGTTGTCAGGAGGGAGGTTTCATGATTGCTAGGATAAATAGAAGATGATTTCCACAATTCCAGGTGAGCTTTGAAGCATCCTGTGAAGTTGTGATCAAAAATTTTGCAAGAAGACTAATATGCAGGTATGTATTCAAATTCTACCTTCTGTCAACAGCCACTAGCAATAGAGTCGATCCAAAACTCCTCTTAAGCGATAGTAACATTCATTTCTACCACCCTAGCTGCTAATAGCCTAGCAAGCTTAGCAACAGTAGCATCCACTTGAAGCAATTTTCTAAAAATAGAAACAAGAGAAAATAGTGTGGATTGGTTGAATCAATGAATCTGAAGGTTCTTCAAAACAATCAAAGCAAAAATACCATTTAAGCATCCTCGTTGAAAAACCATCAACATAGTATGATCTCCTTGAGAAAAAATTTGAATAAACAACTTCTAGAGATAATACGATAAAAATAAGATGAGAATCAAGAAGCTCAAAATCCCCAATCAATGGCAAATCAAGCATGAATCTATGAACAATTTAAAGCCTTGGACAACCCCAGGAAAACTTGCTAGCAATAGTGAAAGATAAAAGAGATGTTAACACAAGAATTTCATCATAAAGAAAAAAAAGAGCGGGTTTATCATGATATGTGGAGGGAAGCTTATGATGGGTTGAAATTGAAACTTGCTAAAAATATATGGAAAAACAAGAGGAAGCAAGTTAAGGAGATAGAGAAAACGAGAGAGAGAGAGAGAGTCAAGGGAGAAGAGAATAAGAGAAGTGAGAGACTGAAAATAGTTGGCAACTAAAGATAGGAAATTCAATTCTCATTCAATCATCAATAATCCACATCATAACCATCCTACTTATAGTAAAATGAATTCCATGGAAATTACAAACAAATAAAAAAATGAAAATTAAATAATTCTGAATATAATAAAAGACAAACCAAAATATTCTCCATATAAAAATCACTAGAAAAGCATGAAAAAATCTTAATCAATCACATCATTGATGCTGAACATAAATCTAGATAGAACGGCAATCTTTTGGAGAGGATAATTCCTTTCTTGATGCAACATGTAGATAAAAACTTTAGTATTTGATGCAAACTTATTTTCAGCAGGCTATTCTCACAGAAAAAGATGAATGAAACACAAGTCCAAGTGCTCAGTACTCAACAATTAAAAATTCAAGTTTGGGATTGGACACACCGAGAAAATTGAATAGCTGTTTTGTTTTCCTTTGCTTCCAACTAAGGGCCACTAGACTTGCACGGAGACCATTGGAGACCCTGGTACTTGAAGTAGGAGTTGGAAAAGTTTTTAGTGAAGTCACCAGTTGTTTGGTTGTATTTGGTGGCGTACGAAGTGAATTAATGTGGTAAAATTACACCATCTATCATGGACAGTTGATGTAGGCAAATCTGGCCTATTGGTGTTCCCCATGCTGATTTTAATTCCCAAAAAGCTGTCCCTTTGGATGCCGTGTTAATGCTTCGGTCCCCCCCCCTAGCTGCTGCTAGGGGTGTCAATTCGGGTCAACGGCTCGGGTTCGGGTTCAACCCGAGTTGACCCGGGCGTAAACGGGTTGACCCGAACCCGAACCCGACCCGTTTAGCTAGACGGGTCAGGATATACAACCCGGACCCGACCCGCGCAGGTTGCCGGGTTGACCCGACCCGACCCGCGAACCCGAACAGAAATGGATTTCCCCTCCGCAATTCCGCATGTTGAGTTGCGCCGCCTAGGGACTCACGGAGGAGCCGGGAGCGAACCGACGTGTAGGAGCAGACCAAGTGACCGACGGAGGAGCGGACGCTGCGGACCGGCGGTGCAAGCAACTCGACGTCTCATCTGTCTCGATGGACTGACCGCGGAGGAGCCGGGAGAGGACGCTACGGACCTGCGAACGTGCCAAACTGCCGCGTGCGGGGATGGCAGATGGCTAGCCTGACGCGAACAGCTGGCCAGTGGCTAGGCAGCTCAGGCGATATCCAATCCCTTGAGGCCTTGATTCCCTCCCACACGACATGACCAACTTACAATCCCTCGTTTCCCCTCCCACACGCGGGAAAAATTAAAACAGGCGGACTGGCGGAGCAAAATGCCAATCGCAGGTCAGATTTGATCGCATCCGGGTCTTAAACGGGTCAATTTTGGGTTACCGGGTTGACCCGACCCGACCCATTTTTGAAACGGGTCGAAAATTAAAACCCGAACCTGACCCGTTTCTTAAACGGGTCGACCCTAACCCGGATTTTACGGGTCAGGTTGTCGGGTCGTGTCAATAATTGACACCCCTAGCTGCTGCCCTATCGGTCCCTGTTTGCTGCGGGTTTTAAGGAGTTCTTATTGGTTAGTTGTGAGGTGCATTAACTATATGTAATAAATGCTCTTTTCCCTTCTTTTTCCTATAAATAGGGGCTAGTTTTGCTACAGTTTAGTAGAGTTTCGTGTGAAAATGTTTGGAATGTAAAAACCTGCGGGTTTTTTAGCTTGCGAGCTAGTGTCCTTTCCCCTTCTCCTCTTATAATTCGTCTTGGACTTCTAACCTCTTTCTTCTATCCACGGTTCCCGTCTCACTTGTATCCTTCTTCTCAAAAATATATTTAAGTTTTATGGTTGTAAGTTTATCATGTTATATTGAAAGGAAGTCTTTTGTTTGCAATCTTAATTGTGTTTTTTAGACTGCATCAACAGTAGAGTAAGAAGGACTAAATGAGACACCAGAAGATCATTATAAGTAACATTCCCAGCCAAAATGGCTTCCCTACTTTAATGTACCACCACTTAGCTAGAACGTCTGACTTCCACCAGTTCCCACTTCGGACTCCCTTACAGGAAACCAAAGAAACACTTATGCTTTAGGTATAGACAAACCAAAGAAAAAGAAATTGCAAAAAAAGGGCATATCTCGCATCGGTTGGATCTTGTAATGTTCAATAGTTAATTTAAGCGTAACATACTGTTTCCCAATAAACCAAATCACGTTTGGCATTTTATAGAAAAACAAAAATGCATGCTTGCATTTCTAATGACCATGCACTTATGGGAAATTGTATCACACTTACATAACAGAAAAATATCTTTGATAATACTTAACAAAAAATTTTCAAGTAATTAGTTTTAAGTTTTAAATACAATATTGTGAGGTTGACAATAAAAAACTGTATAGTATTTTTAGTTTGAATTTCATTTAATACTCAAATAAAATTCATTGCTTGTTTATAATACTTCAAAGTAGCATGAAACTACAAATTGACAATATTTATTGCTATAAAATTTGCCCATTATTTTATTTCAAACATGAACAATCAACTTCAAGAAAAACATTTTACAAATTAAACTACCTATTCTCTATTACTTTAAAATATATTAATTTTGTAAGGATAAATGATGTTAACATGCAACATTCCCTTTTCAATAGCTTGATAAAACATTTGATTATTGTGAATTAACAGTTAAAGTGCAATCATAGTAAAGATTCATGCCGTAGGGTATGCAAAAGGTTGTACAGGATGGGGATATGCAGGTAAATAAAGAAGAACATACCACCAAAGCTAGAACACGACGTGCAAAGCTTTTCTCAATTTCAATTGGATCCTGCAGTAGGTTGAAAACAAATTGTATAAAACTTGAAAATCACGTGATAAACAGCATTAAGCATTGCTAACAATAAAAGAAAATTGAGAAAAATCTCAAAATAGTCCTCAGACTATTCTTATATGGCCAATTTAGCCCCAAAATATAACATTGCCCCAATTTAATCCCTCGACTATATAAAATTGATAAAAATAGTCCCTCATGTTGTACTTGTGATATACAATTGATCATAATTTAATCCCTCGACTTTATAAAATTGATCCCAATTTAGTCCCAAATGGACCATATTAGATCAATTTTGTATCGTCGAGGTATTAAATTGAGCAACGTCATACTCTGGGACTAAAATAATCATATACGAATAGTTAGGGAACTATTTTGAAATTTAACCCAAAAAAATTTAACAATGTAAGTTATGCAAAATCATAAATACCTCCATATAACATGAAATAGACAACTTGCCAACTACAGTACTGGGTGATGATGGATCAAACAAGTCGAGTAACGTAACGCTTTTCTCAGTTCCCTGTGGACATTTAATGTGAATTAACTGAAAACAAACATTGGCTTCTTCACAAAAATCACCTAAAAGGAGACAATGAACAAATATTAAAGAGAGGAATGAGGCAAGCAAAAGATTAATTGATATCAATTGACCTTTTCACAAAAAAAGGAAACAATAGGAATTTGAGCGCAAACTGGTCATGATCAATCAGGTGTCACAAATAATTTGCCATTTTATTTCAAATCATACCTCAATAAAAATTTGGTGAAATAATATCCCATATTTCCAAGGGCCGGCATATTTTAAGCAGCAGTAGTATGGCGTTCAAAGTTTAATACTTAAAATATAACCAACCCCAGTGGATACCAAACAATCTATACGACTCAAAAGGAGACTACATCAAAGCTTCACATATTTATGAAACATGAACATGCACATAAGAACTTGAGGATTCCATATATTAATAAAGTGTATAAACAATGCAACTATAAGAATAAGCAATTTCTATTTCCCAATAGTATACTGCAATTCTAGCATGCTGAAAAAGTTGAAAGAAAAAAATTAGATATAGCTTGAAGGATTGTAACCTGAATTTTAAACAAGTAGAGAAGTACTTGAAAGTGATAAAACACCGAGCGGATTAACCAGAAAATCGAACTTGAAGTTAATACGAGCAAAAAGTTTACTGCCTCAAAAATAGTGTCATTATGAGAATGCCAAAAAATAACAATTCAAAAGTACCTTCTGAATAGTGAAGTACAATTCAACAACAAAGTAAAAAGTAAAACAAAAAAGAGATCAAGCAACACACAAAGAAAAGGAAATAAGATTTCTGCGGTTCAATTTATCCACAGAATGGTAGAGGACCCTCGTCACAAAACAAAGTAGCCACAAAAGTAATGTATAAGAAAGGATACGCTCCAACCCTCCTTATAACTCAAATACGCCCAAAGTCAATCAAAGAAAAAATCCAATAAACCCTCATAATAAATTTACCTCACAAAGATAATATTTTCCTTGCATTCACCATGAAACCCTAATCAAAGGGTACGTTAAAGCCACCAATCTTTTAAATACTTTAATTGTTGTAAGGGCATAAAACCGAGGATCACTAACAATGATGTGGAAATCAAGATATATCTTCATTAAAGTTATCAACCATGTGCACGCCAACTAAGAAGGAATTCACACACATACCAAGAAGTTTCAATCACAGGTGCCCTTAGGGACTTACCTGAGCGTGATTCTCGAGGTTGCTACTATGCTCTAATCCTAAGAAGATCTTGTATGTATGGCTATGAGCAAACATCTCAAGGAGGAGAATTTACTTTGCTTCTGAATCATCCAATCAATCATCCATGAATAAGGAATATTTTGAGTACATTAGATTGTGCAATGATTATTTAGATCATGTGCAATACTTATTACACAAACCATCCAAACAAATTGAGTCAAAATTAACAATTCTTGATTCAATATTCTAAGCAATAACATAGATCTACTTTGTGACGCCTCTACATGCAAAATACTCTAAGCTCTCAAAACCCTAACAAAATTAGCACTACACAATCTTATAAAGCCTAGATGATGTCCGGACTAAACACCCGTTAAAGACATCTACAGCATAACTGTTGCGCCCCAAAGCAAATCCAATGTTACTCTAACACAGATGAAGATATAAATTAAGCAACTCTGGGAATTGCACCCTGCAATATATAAAGCCCATCAACCCTCCTAGCCCTAATGATAACCAAAGTACCCTTACAAAACCCTGGGTACCTTAAAATCACCGACAGATATAAATCTTCAATCACTAAGAGCACTCAAACATACCATATTTTTCCTTAAATTAGTTACATGCCTGATTCTAGACAAAGTTTTAACCACAACATCATGAGTCCTCAAATATACAGTGCAAAACAGTCTTGTACACCATGCTATTTATTAAGTAGATATTGACATCGTATGGCTTATAGCTAAAAAACAACTCATTATATTAAAACTTATGATGTGAACAGAAAGTGTCAAAAGCTACTAATCAACGCACCTTAAGTCTAGCAGATATCAAAAGAACATCACCAGAATATATATTTAACTAATTTGTCATCATATATGCATCTGCTAACATGTCCGCCTAATAATTGTTGCTAATTAAATGGTCACTCCCCTTCAATCTCTAAAAATCTATCTTGATGTGCCATGTATCTTCCAATAAGCATAAGCTTATTTTCACCAATAAACTTTCTCCTAATGGTAGACCCATTCTCTAATGGCCTCCCCGAATGAAGAATCCCTCAACCTACTTTTATATCAATACCTTTAAGTTTAAAAATTACATATTTTGACAAAAGTAAAATTTTCACATCTCAAAGGTAACTGATGCGGACATCCAACCGTCCATGCCTATCCGAGGAGGAGTTGAAAATCGACGGCCGTCATCGTCTCACGTTAACTTAAATTTTATTTGTAATTCTTATTTTTTATTATGAATTTTCTATTTTTACCCTTACTAAAGAGGGTCGTCCTATGTAAGCCCTAGGGGCATATGTGTCTTGTTTTAGTTTCTTAGACCTATATATAAAGACCCTTGCTTGTGTAATATAATGATGGATTATTAATAAAATGTTATATTTGCACTTGTGTTCTTTGGAGAGAACGTTAGTGAGATTCCTATGGGAGGGAATCGGAGTTTCCACCAGCCGTAGGATGGGTCCGAGCTCATGGCTTGAAGTCCCTTGGAGAAGGGCAACGTAATACCCGTCAGCAGCAGGATGTGTCCGGGCTCACGGTTGTATCTTTCTTTCCCAAAATCCTTTTCTCCTCCTCCCTTGACCGCCGTCCAAAATCTCCCACTTGCCACCGGCCGATTCTCCCACAAACCCCTCCAAAGCCACAAGCCTCCTCCACTTTACCCATATCAACCGCCGGCCATAAACCCCTCCACCTCCATAGCCAGCCGACTCTTCCCCACCACCTAAACCCGACGGCTTTCCCTTTCCCCCCTTAGCTGCCGGCCCACTTCCTCCACAATTCCCTTGATTTCAAAATTCAAATTGCATCTTCAATACCTTCCGAATTTAGCTATTATTAATATGGAAAGTTAATTAATTTGAATTTTAAATACTTTCCTAATTAATACAACTATTTTAGGAAGCATCCCCAATTGATGCAAATCTGAAATTAATTCAAATTTGAAGTCATCAATCAATAATCAATGCAAAGATCCACATACGTTGAATGTAGACGCTCCCCTCTTTCCCTTCATTAGCCAGCCCCCCTTCCCTTCCTTTTCTCTCTCCAATTAAACCCATATCTCATAATTAAATCCCATTAATACCTCCCATTAGCTCCCCCCCCCCCCCCAATTCCCCATTAAGGATAGTTTGAATTTCAAATTATTCCCTCCCTCCATTTAGGAAATCTGAAATTAAATTCAGATTTCTTAATTCCCCCCCCCCCCCCCCCCCCCTTCCCCTCCCCTTTCCACATTCCCTCTCCAATTAATTCTCTAATTGGATATCCCATTATGGGAATTAATTAATTCTAATTTCAAATTTCCCCCACCCCCCATATCCATTCTACATCAGTAATAGTATTTCTTCTATTCAACATGACTAAAAAATGCTTACACATTCCCTCTCCAATTAATTCTCTAATTGGATATCCCATTATGGGAATTAATTAATTCTAATTTCAAATTTCCCCCACCCCCCATATCCGTTCTACATCAGTAATAGTATTTCTTCTATTCAACATGACTAAAAAATGCTTACAAGAGGTCAAAAGCACTATAAGAATAAAGTTTGATCTTCATCATCAACACTCACATCAATATTTCTCAAATCACAATAATGAAACTAAAGTAATTCAAATATGACGTAAGAGTAGACCTTCTTACATGTGAAACAAGTAAAATCTCTACTTATTGGTAAAATTTGTCAGAGAGCTTTTAATCAAGAACAAAGAATCCAACTCAAGCCACAACCATGTGTGATTGTTTCCTCCAAGACATCCTTCAACGCCTCATTTGTCAAACACAATTGGATCACAAAAAAAGCATTTGTCATTCATCTCTCTCTTATCTTCTTCACTCACCATCACTAACATATTTGGTTCTCCATTGCGTAAAATTCTTCAACCCATCAAACTTGTCGATTTAAAACTTCATGATTTGCTTATGCCAAACTATTCTAATATCAATTTGTTAAAACAAGAATGAAAAACATTCAAAAGCGGAAGCACCTTCCCAAGGGTGAAGCATGATGCAAGTATGCAACCACAAACTAATACACAATAGAGATCAAGCAACACATAGGTAAAGTGAGACCAAGATTTATGTAACTCGGCTTGAATAAATTATAATCCATGAGAGAAGATAAAGGATCCAATCATAAACTAATCAAAGTAAAAAAATAAAGCAGCGTGCAATAAGGGACACTTCCGAATACTTACTAGAACTCAAGTACACCTCCATAAAATTGAGTATATCATTTGGCTACCAATCTAGCACGATATCATTCCAGGCTTTCATCTTGATGTAGAACGGGAGGGGGGGTCATGTGAATTTGAAATTTCAAATTAATTGGAAAAGAGTGGGAAGGGGTTACTTAATTAATCCCTAAAATGGAGTTCCAATTTTGTGAAGGAATTAATTAAAATAGAGAAGGAAAGAGAATAAGAGGATGGAAATATTGTGGAATATTTTAATTGGAGAGAGAGGGAGGAGGTAGCTGGCGACTAAGGGGAGGGGGGAAGCCTTGGAGCCGACGGCTTGGAGGGGAGGGGATGGGGTGGCCGGCTAGGAGGTGGTGGTGGAGTGGCCGGCGGTTGGAGGTGGGGAAGAGGGAAGCTTGGCCGGCGGCTATAGAGGGGGTTTGGTAGGCGGTGAAGGGAGAAGGAGAAAGGAAGTTTAGAGAAAGAAAGATAAACCATGAGCCCAGATGCTTCCTACGGCTAATGGGTGCTACGTTACCCTCACCAAGGGACTTCAAACCACGAGCCCGGACGCTTCCTGCGGCTGGTGAGTATTGCTTTTCCCTTACATAGGGATTTTCACTCTCCCACGAACTCTCATAGCTCCTAGAACAAAGTGCTGAAAATTTTTTTATTAATCATCCATTAACCATTACAAGAAGAAGAGGGGCTATAAATAGCCCAAGATCCAATAACAAAACAAAAGACAAAAGTGCCCCCTAGGGTCACAAGCACCTACTCCCTCAAGTGAGGGTAAAAACGAAAAATACATAAATAAATAAAAAATTCAACTAATAATTTAGAATAAAATAGTGCGATCATGGTCGTCGATCTTCGTCTCCTCCTATGATAAGCTTTCACGATGGGATGTCCGCATCACATCTGCTCTTTATTTAACAGAAAAAATCTATTTGTACCTAAAACTCTCTGACTTTTTGATGGTTCAATAATCTCTTAAGTGTGATTTTTTCTAGGTATCTATTTCTTCTCTCATGGCATCCTTAAACTTATTTTTTGAACTACCACAGTCACCTATGCCTGTAGTGTAGGTTCACAGAGGGGGCAAGCCTTAGCCTATAAGGCCAAGGCTCGTCAGTGCACTAATCTATGGTCAATTGACTAAACATCCTATCATATAACATAGGGTGGGAAAGTAAACAACGGTCCACAATGTGTGTGCATTAGTGTAACCATTCGCCATACAAGGAGGAAGTCTTTACAAGTTGCAGAAATTAAACATGACTGTGGCGAGTCGGGGCGTAACAGCATGCCCCCGACTAAACGTAGGAGCCTTCACATAAGGCTCAAGCAAACACGACCTGCTAATCAGGAGTATACGCATGACATGATGTACCTAGCGAGCAGGGGAAGACGGTAGGGGTCCAGCTTGGATTTCTCACTCAAGGGAGGGGCGACGGGGGCGGCTTCTTTGGGACGGACCCACGAACATGGAAAACGGGAGGAAGCCTGCTTCAGTTCTCCTAAGGCTGGTCGAACAAAAGAGCTGCAAGAGGGAGGGGTCCGACTGGGAGGAGATCAGAGCGTATCCCTGCACTAGGGCCGAACGGGAGAGCCTTGTATGAGGTCCGTTCATGTGTCAGGAGCTGTCGCAAGCTGAATAGCATCTCCCGCTCCTTTCTACACACAAAAACTGTCACAACCTGGCCCAGCTAGCCCGAATTAACGGAGCGGGAACATAAGATCGTACGGAGGAACATCAAAACATTAAACTTACAGAACATATACTATTTCATCCAACATATGCATATGAAAGAGCCACTAAAAACTTTCAATCATAAAAATTGTTTAAACTTCTTCAACAATATCCAAAACAAGAAAACATAAATATAACATTAAACTTAAACTTAAACAACATTTGAGTTCACATCAATAATCACTAAGTTCATCACTCAAACCTCAAACTCAGTACAGACTTAATATAAATAACCATATAAGAACCTTTCTTCCTGAGTCCCTCTACGACGGTAGGTGTACTATCGTCTCGTTATCATCACTTCCTAGATGGTTCTACTGAAAAGATTCCCACAAATAGGGGTGAGCTTGCACGCTCAGCAAGTAATTCATACAATTCATAAGAATTTGCATAAAACCAAGATAAAACATTCTTTTTATAATGAAAAGTGTAAACAACGATAAAGCTTGCATCGATTCATAACATTTATATAAGAAACTCTTTCATAGAAACTTTTCATATCATTTCCTCAATCATAAACTTTCATTTAACCTTTCCTCAAACCTCAATGTCATTAATGCAAAGAAAAACATATATAAATGATATTATGCATAATGAATATTCTATCACCCGTCTCGGAGGTACCCATAATTTCTGTACTGATCAGGTACACATTTTCATATCATTTGGCCATTCCTTTACCATTGACTCTTTCGAGTCCCTTTACCATTTGGCTTTTTCAAGCCCCTTTACCATTTGGGCACTCCGCATCAACATGCACATTCTTAAATCATAATTTATAATCTATGTTCAGTAAATTATGTATGCAAAATGAAACCATCATAAATCATTTCATTGGCTTAAAACATGAAAACTCCGAATTAAAACATAGCATGAAAATTTACTAACATCTTAAAAGAATCTTTTGCAAAACTAACTTCAAACCATATAAACTTTAAAACTTTAAACATTTGTATTTGCAGTTGAATAAAACGAAAACAAAGCAATACATGAAAGTCTTATGATATATGAATACCTACCTTACGATTTCCAAATGAACTTTTACAACGTCGTTCGGTCACTTGACGCCCCTTTAGCGATCCACACCTAACATGACACATAAATCCAAAATACACGTTACTTTTCTAAATTGGGTAGACATTCTAAATAGTTAATTATAATTATTTAAAATTTAATTAACATTTTCGGATTTATTAAAATCCAATATTTTTGAAAACCCTAAATCTTCAATTTCCTTAAATTGGTATTCCAAACTTATCCCTACACATATATTAATAATTACCTTGCTTATTTTCAGATTTATTTAAATAGAAAATTATAAAAATTGAAATTTCTTACAAAACTCTAAATTTTTGCATTAGGAACCCTCTTAAGACCCTTAGAAATCATTTTTGTGAAAGCACATTAAAAAAATTTGATTTTTAGGAAAAACCCTAATTTTTCAAAACTCATTAGAATTTAGTAAAATTCGTTTTCCACCGTTAAAATACTTCCCTAAACTTCCCCTATTGATTTCGTAAAGAAATCTCAAGTTTCAGCAAAACCCTAAAATTTCTTTTGCAAAAATCTTGAGATTTAGAAGAGAAAACGAAATTCTAAAACATACCTTCTTCTTCCCTTGACCTCCTCTTCAATTTCCCCTAAATTTTTCGCCGGAAAAGCATCGCCGGAGTCGTCGTCGAGATCCCCCCGTCGCCTCTCCCTTCCGCCTCCGCCCCTTGCGTGAGTTCGGTTTGGCCGAATAGAAATGAGAGGGGGAAAGGTTTCGGTTTACACATAATAGAGAGAAAGGGAATCCAAATGACTACTAAGCCCTCACTTAAAGCCTCTTCCTTTCATTACATAACAAGGGTAGTTTGGGCATTAATTATCTTCTACTAATTTTAATTTAAAAATTAAGCGAAATCCGATACAAGTTATATATATCAAAACGATCAGAATTTTGCATAGGATTTTATAAAATTATTTTCGTTACATTCCGTTAACTTTGATTTTTTACTTAAATTTCGTCGCGACGCATCGAGATGCGTGTGAGACCTAAGATCGTCGAATTTCGGGTTTTACAAAAACAAGCCTTTGCTCATTCTGTTTCATCAAAAGGCTCTCTGAATACATCCCTAAACATGGATAGCACGCGACAGAAGCGCCTGGCAATGGCAAATTTTAGTTCTCAAGGCAATCGGAACCGTCAATGCAATTTCTAGATTTAGGAAGATTATTTGAATTGCTAACAAGGTCAAATGGACTCTAATGGGATTAAATTGAGCTAAATCGGGTTAGATTCGGGTCTGAATTTGAGCCAATTTAGGTTCAATCGGGTTCGATTAATTCAATTAGATAAAATTGAACCACAATCGACATCAATTTGAGCCAAATTAGACCTACCGCAGCTGATATGCATTGATCGAGGATGATCGAACATAGTCAAGTCAAATTCGACTCAATCAGAGTCAATTGAACTTTTGAACTTGGTATGATTTGATTGAGGCAATTTAATGAAATCAACTTCAAATTGATATCGATTCGGCCCGAATTTAGCTCGTTGTAGCTTAATTGAGTCGATCAAGTATGGTCGATCCCGCTCAGGCTCAAATCCGACTCAATCGAAGGACTACAGGCTCGCTCGAGGGCCAAAGTGCAAAAAGCAAGGTCAACAACCTCAAATACAGTTTGTGGTATTATAATGGAATTGGAGTTTATGTTTATAAGGAAAGCTTTGTAGGTAGAAGAAAATTTTTGAAAAGATGTGCACTAAGACATGGAATATAGAGGAGAATGCATAGTGATTGATTAATCATTATTACCTATCAACGATTTGAAGTCTTAAGCTTGCTTAAGATTTTAGTTGAGCATATTTCTTCTTATAAAGACTTGATGGGGTAGAGTCTGAATTTGTTGGAGTTTGTGTTGTTGGAATGTCAATGTGAAAGATAAATGTTTTATCAAACTTATCATCCCGTTGAGATTTCTCCCCATGAAGATGAGCTTGATTGAAAAAACATTATTTCTCATCAAAGGTGGTATCTTTTGAAAAAAAAAAAATTGATGGCAAGATTATAATACTTGTACCTTTTTCGAGAGAGTACTACTATGATCCATGAACTAGAGGAAGTATTTTTCAAGGTTCTATTCTATACCCTCCATAATACCTGGCTGATGGTCTCAACTGCATCATAATTTTGAATATATCCACTGCATATTGATGTGCTTGAAGCTTCACATGTAGGATAAAATTTGAAAGAACTTAATATTAGCAATGATAAGCCAATAGTTCCTTAGTTTAAAAAGAAAAAATCTCTACACTGTGATGTGAAGAGGGAAAGAGAAGTATACATAGTTTCAAGAGAAAGGTGTAATTAAACCTTCATTAAGATAAGCCAAAAGAGCAGAATATGAGTAGGGTAGCAACCGGCAGTGAGATGACATTTGCATATGCTTTTTATGAAAATCTGTATTAAATAACAAATTTTGCTTGAAAGGCATTCTAGTTTTGTAATTTTTTATGGGCTCATAAAATTCACACCCCAGCCTTGCTGAAAGAGTTTTGTGTATACTAAGTGAAATTTCAGAAGTCAAATTAGATTCTGTGAATAAGTCAATACAGAAAGATTTCATCTTCATTTTGTGATGGCATCTATGATATGGTTCTCAAATTCCTCTAGAAGCAAGCCACTTATAGTTAATCACCCCTCCAGGTGATGAGAGAGAACCAAATTTTGAAGAATGAAACCCTAATTTCGCTCTAGAAAAGTAGGAATATGAAAAAGCTAATTTAAATTTTATTGCTTAATTCTGTACAAAATGTAGAAATATATATATACACTTTTTCAAATGTCTTATAATGAAAATAAATCAAAGCTAAAGCTAATTACAAAAAAATAAAGAAAAAATCCCCAAAATTAATTGACTTGTGGGTCCTACCCTTCTTTCAACATTTAGTCCTATTAAAACTCTATTATTTTCATGCATTTCTCTTCTATAATGAAAGTGATGCGTTTTATCCTCTGATTCCAAAAAGGATAAAACATATGCAAGTGCTAGTTAGGAACACTAACAGGTATATTAACAGAGAATCAAAGTAGGTTGTACTCATGGTATATTAGTAAAAGCTCCAAACAACCGAGCCTTAACAAGGTTTTCACTGACTTTCAAGGTGGGATCCAACTCAACATTTTCACCTGGAGCCAAGCCAGCAAGCCTGGAAGTCAGCTGCCTGTAAAGGAGTTAGCCTGATGATATCTAAACATGAATGATTCACGAGCGAATTAAACCAAAATATCCAGTTTGCAACCCCTACAATCCCATCTTCGTGACAACTTAAAAGTCTTCAAAGTATCCATAGATTTTATACAATTCGTAAGTTAAAACACCCACAAATAGAGAATCTAGGTGAAATGAAATCCACCACAATGTAGGAAATAATGAATAATAGATTTAACTTAGGATGATTAGAAGCTGAGACTTCTCACTCAAACCATAAACCATAAAGGCACAAAGAATGAGGTAAACATAGACTTATAATTCAAACCAATTCAAGGTTTGGACAGCAAGGAGGGAATGAACATTCCAACTGATTGTATTTATACAGGATCTATAATTTTGCATGTAACTCCAAACAAAAACTAAAGAAAATGAAGAGTATGAGTACGCCATGCCACCACGAATAAAAGCCCCAGCCAGATTAAACGCTAATAAAAAAGATCAGAATTTATACCAACAAGAAAAAATATCAGGAAATGTCCAACATATTTACCAAGCGGAGGGCTTCCAAGAGATTAATTTCACAATAGCCGACCAGAATGTTTCTCGACAATTTATTTGTCTGCAAAACATAATGATTTTCAAAAGTGAAAAAGTAATAATGGAACTATGTCACTACTTCAGAGAATGAAGAGATGACAACATCAAAGAAATGCTTAAAAAAAATCGTACAATAAAAGGAAAATATTTATAATTATATCAGCATTCCTTGCAAGTGCTAGTTGATGGCAATACAAGTGTAAACAACAATCAAAATTGGTTAATTCAAAAATAAAAAAATTCGCCAAAGACCATCAAATAAAGAATAGATGTTCTGTAGAAGATAAAAAAACAGTTTGTTGTAGGAACATTTAACCATTTCAACATTAATGGCTTGTAACATACCTCAAACACAGATATGCGTGCAATATGGGGTCCATCCCTCTCCAAAATAACTTTCTTTTCCTACATAATAAATTACAGGAAAATTTACAATGGTTTAGAACGTGACCTCTTTAATTATAACATCAATACCTAAGGAACTTAATAGTTGATAAGCTAATTACGACTGTAGAATCCAATATAAATTCAAATCAAAAGATATGAAGACTGAAGCATGGAAATATAAACCATCATTCCTTGCTGCAGACGATAAAATCGGGTTTGATGTTCATTTATTATTTAAGATTCATGGGGCAGGCATTAAGCGTTTCTACTGCCTTGTTGCATATTCCTCGGTTCTTAGCCTAATTATTATTATTTAATGGAACAAACAAGACCAAAAGCTTCCCTTATCTCGTAATCCGACTCTTCATGTAACCATTGCTGAGACCAGTAAGTAAGAGAGTATATATCAACTAAAGAAATCTTCCAAAATGAAGATCTTCCAAGATGGAAATCTTCAGTTCTCCATGAGAAGACAAAAAAAATCATCTATTTTTGGATCCACCTCTCCCTTGGCTGTACTAAGCAAATCATGTCTTTAAAATTCAGCACCTACCGCAGCTTCTTGAAAATAAAACAGTTCATAGTTGAGTGAAGGAAGTGCACTTTGCTAAGTAAATGATATGGGAAAGACGCAAAAATGAAATAAATGAGCCAGATATTGTATGGCATATTTTCTACACTGCTTTCATTTTTTTAATATATTCTACTTCGCTATTTTAAAAGAAAAAGCGTGATAGATTTTTCATTTAAAAGAATGAGAACTAAAATGGAATCAAAAAAGTTGCAAAAGCTACTTACTGATTTCCACACAGGTTCATCTGTTCTGCAACATATTTAAGACCAATTAAGGAAACGAGTTAGATTACTCAAATCACTGATAAGGAATTCAAAGATACAGGAGGATAATAACATGATTTGAAGAACATAAATCCTCCAAAGGCTAACCTTACTTTGAGAACAAAGTATATTGAAAAATCATCATCGCTAGTAAGTAAATCCTTCCCAAACTCACAAAAAATTCAAATATCATAAATAACACTTCACCAATATAAATGAGTGTGAATGTTGATGTTTGATTATAAACATAACTGTGTAAATAAGTACATGCTTACATGCAATGGAAAAATGCACTAAACAACTTTATATTGATGAATTCCTACATGCATGCATACAAGCACATGAAGATAAGAGGTAGAATTGCTTGTACCACAACTTTTTCCTATCATCGTAGTTGCACTTCATATATTCCCATTGCCCAGAAAAGTTTCCCTTTATACATCCCTACCAGAGCTCCTTGCAAACAAACAGTTCAAAAAGGAAGACAACATTTTCCCAAGGCAAGAGCTCTAGGGGAAACCTCAACACTCCAATTAGTTGTCTGAGCTAAAGGTATTATAGTTTGATTCAAATTATAGGAGTCCTCTCAAGGAGGGTTGCACACTTCCCATGTCTAGACCAGACTGTAATATAAATAAAGAGCATATAGCAAAACTAGTTTGATGAATAAACACTCACGTTGATGGTAAAGATGTCTATCAGATGGCTACAAGTTGCATTGTGTGGGCTTGACATGCATCTTGATATAAAGAGCCAAAAGACTTGATCGTACGAGTTGGATTTGGGGCTGATGCCACCATGAGCTCATGCATGTCGATGCGAAGAGCTAAATGGCTATAATGAGCATGTCGGCTTGGCCGCCTGGAGGTGGCAACAAGTGTCATTAATGTCAAGGTGAGGAGTTGTTGATGAGGAAGTTCAAGGAACGAATCATTTTTTTCTCTCAGAAGTGGAATAATGACATCTTAATGCTCTTTTAATAAGTATACTATAATCAAAGAGGAAGCAATAGTCGTGATCCACTCACTTGCTTCTCTCGGCCATAGGCTCGAACCAATTTAAACTACCAGGTTAAACTAGTTCAGAACGATTCAATCCCCTTCTGACTAAAAAACTAGTTATAAAGACTATGCAGCTTTCCAAACGTCACCTTGAAGAGACCATCTAGTTTGCATGGTGCAACCTTGGCAATTTAGTGCCCATCATCATTCCAGGCACTTGATTATTTAGACTCCTAGAAAATATGAAAGATGACTATGTGCCACAACATGAAAGGGTAAATCTTCCTAGCCTTCATGCTCTTCACCTCGATGTGTCTAACATCAGCTCCTACCTTATCTCAAGTTATCCCACATGCCCATCATAATAGCCCAGCCACTTGCTTTGGTGTGCATGATGCTTATCACCACCTCAACCTAAGGCATAACTTAAACGACCCCAACCAAATCTCAATGGCCTAGTTCTTCACCCACAGATCTTCGACCCATAAAACACAACTCAAGTCATCTAAATGCAACTATATAGCCCACATATCTGTCATTGATGTGAGTGGGGTCATAAGTGAACCAATGCACTAAATGAATAATTCAAAAACTCTGCTCAATTAATATCCGATCAAGTTCATTTAAGTTAATAATTAAACAAGCTTGAAATCTTCAAAAAAATTCGAAGTTTAAATGAATCGCACTTGAACATAGCTTAACTCAATTATCTATGTTCACGAATTAGCTTGTTTATTGTTTAATAAATAATTTGATAAACGCTTGATATTAAGCTTGATAATAGCTCAGATATTATTTAATTAAAGTTTCATTAAATATAACTAGATAAATTATTTATTAAATAGTAACTTTATATTTATTTTTTAGTTTTTTATTTATTTCAAATAATTACTTTATTATTAATGAATCACTATATTGATTTGATGTAATCCTTTCTTATTTCTCTATTTTAATGAATAAGTTTGATGATATTTATTTATGTTGTTAGGAAAGAAATTTTGTATGTGACTTATTTATTATTATTTGTAATTGTCACCTGAGTAATTGATGTCGAAGTAGTTAGATACCACTTTCAGATTTATTTAAGTGCATGCTCATTTAGAGGTTATTTGGCAATCAGTCTCAGGCAGAATAAACCTACCATTATTTCCAACCCTGTTTTGTTGTAAATCCCAAATTTACTAAATCCAAAAGTTCGGTGGATTTATGAAATTTAGCTAACATATGAGTGCAAGAGGGGAAAGAAAGATCGAGGGTTACCTTCATCGATAAGCTCTTGTCGCGACTTCCTCAGTTTCCTCTCTTACATTCAAAGAAATAAAAAAAATCCAGGAGACAAAGAAAAGATGAATCCAATCCGACAATTGTCAAGGGAGTAATAAGTTTTTCAATGTGTTTTACTGCAGGTGGGAGGAAGGAGAGTAGAAGATATGAAGAAGTTATTGATTCTTGATTATTTTACAAAAAGACCTTACTTCAAGTTAATTGTTTAGTTATCCCCATAAATTAGATATAAATTTATTAACATAAATTAAATTAACCTTAATAATTAATGTTAATTAATCAAAAAATTTAACTAAAAAAGATATTAATTATGATTTAATGACCACATTGAAGTTATTGTATTAAATTAGTTTAATAATATACTACTACTACTACAACAACATCAAGCCTTTCTCCCACTATGTGGGGTCGGCTACATGAATTCTTTTTCTCCATTGTGTCCTATTAAGAGTCAAATTCTCATTTAAATCTAATAAAGAAAAGTCATTTTTAATATTTTATAGCCAAGTCTTTTTAGGTCTACCTCTATCTTTATTAACATAGGCCAAATCTAATACATCTACTCTCCTAACAGGGTCATCGGAAAGCCGCCATTTTACATGACTAATTAATAATTAATTGGATTATTTAATCTAATTATGATAACAGGCAATGAGACAACATGTATTAATTTCATTATCAATAATTGTTATAAAAATCCAATTTGAGCTAACAAACTAAAATATTGAAATTCATAGCTAAATAGTTAAGCGGAATTCAATTGAATTTAACCTCTATCATGCCAAACAATTTTCAAGAGTTAATGGCCTCAAGATTTACTAAACCCAAATGTATAGGTGATGTAGAACAGATATGAGGGGAGGGGGTCATTTGAAATTTCAAATTTCAAATTAAATGGAAAAGAAAATTATTCCTTTAATTAAGGATAAATTAAGGCTCCAAGAGGAGGGGGGGAATTAATGGGAATTAAGTGAATTGGAGAGAGAGGGGAGGGGCCAGCCTAGAGAGGGAAAGGAGAGAGGGTGTCCAGGTTCGTTAAATGTGGTGATTGATTTAAATCTGAATTAATTTCAGATTTGAGAATATTAGGGAAGTTTCCAAATGAAATTGAACTTATTTTAGGAAAGGATTTCAAATTTAAATTGATTTGAATTTGAAATTTGAAAATTTTTCTAAATTAAGACGTTGAATAAAAGGAAAGTCTTGAATAGGAATTTGAATTTGAAGGCAAAGAGGGATTGGGGAAAAGAGGCCGGCAGCTAGGCTAAGAATTAGGGTTAGGGTTAGGTGGCCGGCGGCTTTAAGAGGGAGAGAGGGATGAGGTAAGGGACTTTATGGCTTGCCTAATTAAAGCTCTTTAATTGAGAAGAAATTAAATCAAATTCAGTTTGAAATTGATCTAAGGAACTTTCCTAAAATAGAGTTCTATTTTAGGAAACAATTCAAATTTCAAATTGATTTGAAATCAAAGCTTTCCAAATAGGTTGGGAGAAAAAAAGGTAAGTAGTAATGAAGGGATTTGAATTTGGGCGGCAAGGGGGGAAAGGCTAAGGCCGACGGCTTTGTGAGTGGGAGAACCTTAGGCCAGCAGTTAGGGAGGGAAATGAAGGAGCAAAGTAGTCTTAGGAAAAGAAAGATAAGGAGAAACAATAAGGAAAAGATAAAACTGTGAGCCCGGACACTTCCTATGGCTGATGGGTGATGCGTTGCCCTTCACCAAGGGACTTCAAGCCACAAGCCCGGACCCATCCTGCGGCTGATGGAAACTACGACTCCCTCCCATAGGGATCTCACCTAAGTTCTCCCAATGAACAAAAGTGCAGAACAATTTTTTTTATTAAAACTCCATCATACTAATACAATAGCAAGGGCCACTATATATAGGCCTCAAAATAAATAAAAAAACTCAAAAAGACAAATATGCCCCTAGGGCTTACATAAGACTAGACCCTTAAGGGTAAAAACAAAAAATGCATAATTAAAATAAAAATTACAAATAAAAATTTAAGATAACGTGGGACGATCACGGCCGTCGATCTTCAGCTCCTCCTCGGATAGGCATGGATGATTGGATGTCCGCATCAATAGGATTTACAAAATCCTACTTGTAGCCAAACAACCCCTTAGACTCATAAATTATTTGCTAATATAAGAAGCCAAGTACTCATTTATTTTTTTAGATTGTTTATTAGCTTGTTTAAATGCTTATTTGATTAATTAAGGCAAATTAAGTATAAGCTAAGTTTGATCATTAAAAACATAAATAAGCGAAGTATATATATAGAGAGAGAGACAGAGAGATAGATAGATATAGATATAAGTTTGGCTCAAGCCTAACCTAAACATGAATAACTTTTGGTATTACCAAGCCCAATATTAATTCATGGTGTGCTCAGCTCGGCTCGACTCAATTATAGCTTTAGATGTGAGTATTTATTCATTCAGTTAATTTCAGCATTTTCTTATCATTTACAGTATAATCTATCTAGTATGGACATGTAAAATCAAGGTTACACCCCTAGAGAAGCCCTCGCCTTACCCAAGATAAACTACATCACTCTTTGTAGAAAAGTAAAAAGTACAAAAGCTACTTTGAATTTTGTTGCTTGATTTGGTATAGAACATGGAAGTATTTATAAACTTCACCGAAAATCTTGCAATGAAAATAAATCAAAGCAATTTACACAAAAAAGAAATATATTCCTCAAAGGTACTAGCGGTTAGAAGAGGAAAAGAAGGCACACTAGTTACAATCTAAGAGCCATAAGAGAATAGATCCAATGGTTAGAACCCATAATCCATGTGCTCAAAGATCCTTAACAAAATTAGTCGAATTGTGTAACCCCTACTAATACTGTGTTCTAAATTGGTTTGAACATAATATGCTAAGTTATGAGTGTTTGAATTTTCTACATTTATGTTCTATATATATATATATATATTGGATTCTCTACTTTTTTAAATGTTTATATATGTATGTTCACATCCAAGCAAGAGATGTTTTTCTAGTGAAGAGGAGCGTATCAGCAGGCAAAAAGATTGAGTGCAGCAGCAAAGTAAGGACAGATGGTCCCACAAGTCTCCACGAAAAGCAAAAGGTTGCTTAACAAGTTCTTTGTACAAAAGCATGCCCTAATGGACTACTTTGATTCCAATATGCATTTAACCTTTCACGCCTTAAGAAATTTATCTTCGATCTCCATCCACGAAAACTACAAGTATAACCAAGAGAAACCCCACTAATTAACTGCGTAGAAATTAAAGCCAGAGCAAAGACTGATTTAAGCTGTAGCTCCGCTCCAATACCTATAAAGTTAATAAAAACGGCTGATTATCTACCAGAATAATAGCACAAAATATTTTAAGTGCTTTGAATCGAACAAAACTTTACCAAAACCCATTCAATAAAGACGCATATCCAAAAGAAATCTTATTTGGGCCTTTTAAGGACTAGAAAGTGCCACCCAAAGTTTAGGCATCAAAACTCAAAGGTATTCACTAGAATATGGATATTCATATTACAAAGTTGAATCATGAAAATCCCTCAAAGTTGAATATTCTGAGAACCTAGTTCCCCAAGACAAATTCCAGACCATAAATAAAATAACAGCAAGAAAGGTTAAAAGCCACACTCAACTGATCTGAAATCTCCGTCCGGTACGTCCGCTCGCCAATAGACAAGCAAGCGATCCACCGATCCTTAAACTTCATCTTCGCCTGCCATGCAAACGATAAAACTTCGGTTCGGTGTTTGGGTGTGTGTTAACCCTACTGGAGATCACGAAAGAGACGTCGGATGTCCTTACGCTAATGATTTCGATGCGGGCGACACCAGCGAAGTCCTCTGGGGCGAGGTTCGTTAAAAGAGGCGGGTCGGAGACCGGCCGGTGGCCGTTAGACCTAAAGCGCCGGCGAAACCGGGAAAGGCGGGACGGCTTCAATTGCGTCTCCTCCAGTTGACCCCTTGTCCTCGAGCTTTCGTTCCCCATTGCCTCTAAACTCCAAGAAGCTAAATCTTAGTTGTAGCCGGACAACGCCGTCGAGAGAAGAAGTTCCGCAGGAGGTAGTGAGTTGAACAACACTGGCCGCAGATTTCGGCTTTGACTAACCGCTGCCTGATTCACTGTTGTGCGTTTTCCTTCGGCGTTGCTCCTAAATATCAACAATTACTGACCAAACTGCCCCGCAGTTCAGCATCGACCGACCGACCGACGCGAAGAATGAGCGCGACAAAAGTTTGTCATGTACAGCAGCGAAGATAGAACGAGCCGACGTATCTCGGAAGAAAGGCTAATTACTTTTCAGAGAAATATTATTCTCTCTCTCTCTCTCTCATTTTAAATTATTTTTTTATACATCTAATATGTAAATATTAATATTTATTTATATAATTCTTAAATTTTTAAATAACATCAAAAAGAATACCTTTCTTTTCTTCTATATTAGAAATATGTCCCTGAACTCATTATCCTTCACACATGTCAGTATTGTATCTCTCCACAAACAATCAAAATCTTTTCCTTTTCTACGTTGTCAGTCATTGCTTTTCGCCAGCAACATATTGTTTCCCTTACTAGTACTCTGCCCCTCAGTTCTTTCAATCCCCTCCGCAACGGCAAATTATTAGGTCCGGACACCTGATGGGAGAGATCCGTCCGGATCTCTCTCTGTCTACAGTAAAAGCGCAGTCAAAGCGCAAGTACTGTAGCACCTGCGCTTTGACTGCGCTTTTACTGTAGATAGAGAGAAAACCGGACGGATCTCTCCGTCCGGTGTCCGGACCTAATAATTCGCCCTCCGCAACAAGATTTTTTTTTTTTTGTTTTCTGGAAAATTATGGGCTTAGCCCCCGCAACAAGATCTCATTGCGGTCTTTCTCAGATCCTATCAAGTTTTTCTTTTTTTTTTTCTTTTTTTTTTTCATCTAACAAGAACCCGTTGTGACCTCTTCGTCATCAAGGTTTTGTCACAGCTGTTTATAAAATTTCATAGTATTACAGTATATAATAGAGAAGTTTAGATGTTAAACATATTAATATGAGCATGATTTTGAAAATCGGACCGGACAACGAACCGGAAGAAGGACAGATTTATGGTTAGACGAGTTCGATCGGTCGAACCGGGGTCGAATCGGATGATATAATAAATAATAATATTATTAAAAATTATAAAATAAATGAGAATTTTCCCTAATACCTTCACTCGACATTTCATTTTCATATCAAACTAATCAAAAAATCTAATTACATCAATTAAGTTTATAAAACATAAATAAATAACACATGATATAAATATTGCATCAAGCAATTCAATAAAACACAAAAAAATATTTCATACAAAAGTAAATAACTCACCAAATGACGCACCTTGTGGATGTTGAACGCATCTCATCTTCAGATCTCTTTTTTTAGCATGTGAAACTATTAAAAAATAAAATGAACAAAGGAAAATGAATTAAACATATGATAAAATAAACAATTAAGAAATATATAAAATAAATCGCATATAACTTATCTCTTTATAATTTATAAAGCAAGATTGTGACAAAAATTTAAGTATCATAGAGATAATAAAGTCATAATTTAATACCATACACATAGAGATAAATTTAATAATTGTCATTCAATTGTTTATATCAAAATTTAAATATCATAGAGATAATAAAGTCATAATTTAATACCATACAAATAGAGATAAATTTAATAATTGTCATTCAATTGTTTATATCAATTTACATGAAAAACTCAAAACTCAAAACTCAAGACTCAAAACACTACTGGTGAATCTAATAATCATCAACTCAATTTGTGTGATCAAATGATGGATTCCAAAACACTCCTTCACCAAAATCTTGCAACCAAAATACTTCTGAATCCTCATATGGTAAGCCATCTTCACCAAATATATTAGCTAATTTGTATTCATCTGCAAATTATTAAGAAATATATAAAATAATAAGCATATATTCTTGATAATATCGCCAAAAAAATTATTTTGATCGGGCACAAATCTCGAGGCAAAAAGCAAGTTGGAAACTTCAAAAATTAATTCAGAGACCATCTGAAATCCGATTTCAGCAAACTTACAGTCGAACTGAACGTCTCAGAAGTACGAACCCAACAACACCAAAATCAACTCAATCCGAGCCCAAATGAGTCCAAATCAAAGACCCAAAGCATGTTTTGAAGGTTTAATCGGATTACCAAACAGTGTCCAAACATGACATGCTTATAGTCGAATCGAGCGGCTCGACGAGACGAATCCAACGAGCCTAAGATTGCCAAATTCTGATATCATTATGACCTTCAGATGCCTGATGAACGGTCTATGATCAAGTGATTCAACATCGACCGTCCATTCAAATCACTCCCAATGTACCCTTGATCTTCCCTTTATTTACAAGCCATGCCATCCAAAAAAAATATAAATAGCCCCCCCTCATTTCTCTTAAGAGGGGACAAAAGCCAAGAAGAGAAGAGAAGTGTATGAGGGAATAACTCCTCCTCGACCACCGCCAGAACTCCATTGGAACACCGCCGGAACTCCGTCGGAACATCGCTGGAACACCGATGGGCGCCCGAGGGACGCCGGAGCTCTGCCCGACGCCCGAGTGATGTCGGAACTCTGCTTGGCCTTGTAAGTAACTTTCAATACTCATTGTAATCTGATCGTCCCGAATATGAAGGACAAATCAGCCTCTTGTATTTCAAACAACACTAGTGGAACTCTTTCAACTGGGCGTGGCCCCGTGGTTTTTTCCCTTTCCAGGGTTTTCCACATACAAATACTGGTATTATTTTATTTTCTGTTTATCTGTCGAATATCCGTGCAACGCTAAGACGAAAATTTTATAAATTCTATCGCCACGTATATTCGAGTCCGCAACAGTTTGGCGCCGTCTGTGGGAACTCTATCCCACAACTTCAAGTATTGCTACAATGGTCAACAGGCGCAGTAGTCACATCATTGGAGTTTCTTGCTCCAACTCCCACCAGTCCAGAAATTAGTCTATGAATCATAGACGTCCGATATCTGCCTCTTTCTACCCTAGGGGGCAAAACGCACCTCGAGAAGGGACCTCGGGACCCTCCCTAGAAGAGAGAATTCGAAAAATGGAAGAATCTCAAAACGAGATCCTACAACTCCTGCGAGAGACTCGACAACCGACTCTAGCACCTCAGGAGGAGGTTCATCTCCCTCGAGATCCACCACATGTCGAAGCTGTTCAAATCAAACATCTTCAAGCCAAGATTCCTCTTCCTACGCCCATGAGGCATTCGCAGTCACATCAAGATAACGAACTGGCTAATACAGCTAGTTCTACCCATCCTTCGCACTCAGGTCGATAATCTCGCCTTCCTCAGGACCTCCCTAAGGAGTTAGCCCGACCTCATATTGCTGAACTCCCTCACAATGCCCTACGCCACGAACTACGATGATTGGTCTGAGAGGAGTTCCCTACAGGAGGCGTAAGGCAACCTCTTCGTCAGTGGAACTTCCAGGAGTCATCACCCCAAACGAAAGCCATTCTTCAACACCCTATTCCAGCTGGTTTTAAGCTACCAAGCATCGAGTCCTACGATGGGACATCCGACCCTTACGAGCACATCATTCATTACAGGACCATCATGCATATTCAACGAGCCTCAGACGCACTCATTTGCCATATTTTCCCTGCCACTCTTAAAGGACAAGCTCGAACATGGTTCTATTCACTTCCAGCCGAAACGATCCCCATATTCGTCAAATTAGCCAAAGTATTTGTCGAACAGTTCGTAGCCAACCGAAGAATTACTAAGGATTCTTCTCACCTTTATGGGATTCGTCAAAACGAGGGAGAATCGTTAAAAGAGTACTTTCAACAGTTTTCTATCGAGGCTCGATAGATTCCAGGAGTAGACCCAGAATTGCTCAGAGGGGTCTTTCTTGGAGGCCTTCGTTCTGGCCCCTTCTATTCGGCACTCATGTGCGATACTGTTCATTCATATGCCGATTTGATCCATCGTGTGGAGGCACAAATATCTACGGATGAAGCTATAAACGCTCATAGAAAACAGTTTGAGCGAACCAACGAGAAGCGCAAGGGAGCACCTGGGATGGATATTTCATCCTCACAACAGAAAAAGCAAGGGAAGAATAATCCATCTCCTAGGCCTCCATTGCCACAACGAGAACCTCGACAGGAGAAGGAGTATACGCCGCTCAACACATCCTGAACAAATGTATTAATGGCAGTTCAAGATCAAGATAAGGTAAAATGGCTGCATCCTTTAAAGCTGAATACAGGAAACCAAGATCAGTATTGTCACTTTCATCGTAGTCGTGGCCACACTACTGAAGCCTGTATGTAACTTAAGGATGAGATTGAAGGACTCATCTGTCAGGGCTATCTTCGGCAGTTTATTAAGAATCCACCTACTCGAGAAGAAGCTCATTCCACTGGGGCGCAAAATCAACCACAAAGACAACCAGTGAATAATCGAATAACGGTTGGTGAAATTGAAACAATCGCTGGAGGCCCCTTACTATCCAACCAAGTCTTTTTGGCTGTGGAAGAAAACCCAACTCTAAAAAAGGCTCGTATCGATCATTCCATCACATTTGATGATTCCGACCTAGAAGGAGTAAACCCCCCCCCCCCCATCAAGATCCGCTTGTCATTAACGCAGGCATAGGTGACCCGTGTTACAATGTCAAAAGAATTCTTGTGGGCAACGGAAGCTCCGTAGATGTCTTGTTCTACTTTACTTTTCTCAACATAGGTCTCTCAAGAGAAAAACTTCAACCTACTATACGTCCTTTATATGGATTTGATAATCGACTTGTACGAGCGGAAGGTATAATCAATCTCCCAGTAGTACTTGGAGAATTTCCTCGACAGACTACACGCTCCATTCAATTTATTATGGTGAAGTCAGAATCGGCTTATAAAGTTATCTTCGGGAGGCCGCTCCAGTCAATTTTTAGGATCATCGTCTCCATCCCTCACCTCAAGCTGAAGTTCCATACTCCATCAGGAGTCGATGTAGTATGCGGAGATCAACAAATAACAAAAATCTATTATCTTAGGCAGTTCAAGCCTCGTCCAATGGTTACCCTGAGCATCGAGGACTTTGATCTACGGAGCGAAGATATCCCTCAGAGAGCTTTCCCTGTAGAAGACCTTACTACTGTATCTATATCTGAAGAGCATCCTTCAAAGACAGTGCGAATTGGATCACTTCTCTCAGATGACGAGAAGAAAAACTTTACAGAATTTTTACTAGAAAATTAGGATATTTTTGCATGGAGTCCAGCAGATATGCCTGGAATTGACCCCGAAGTGATCGTTCACTCCCTCAAAGTAATCCAACATGCAAACCAATTATCTAGAAGAAATAAAACTTTGCACCAGATTGCCAGCAAGCGATTGAATAAGAAATGGATAAATTTTTGGAAGCCGGATTTATACGAGAGGTGCACTATCCTACTTGGTTAGCAAATGTTGTCATGGTTCAGAAGGGGAGTGGAGCTTGGAGAATGTGTATAGATTATACAGATCTAAACAAAGCTTGCCCAAAAGATAGTTTTCTGCTCCCTCGCATCGACCAGTTAGTTGATACCACCTCTGGTCATCAGATGTTGAGCTTTATGGATGTCTATTTTGACTATAATCAAATAAAAATGAATCCAACTGATGAAGAAACAACAGCTTTTTAAACAGACAAAGGATTATAATGTTACCGGGTGATGCCCTTCGGGCTCAAAAATACTGGAGCAACTTATCAGTGCCTCATGAATAAGGTTTTCAAAAGCCTTATTAGACATACTATGGAGGTGTATGTGGATGATATGTTGGTAAAAAGTCTTGAAATATCTCAACATATCTCTGACCTGGAATAATGTTTCCACTTATTGAGACAGTACAATATGCGACTCAACCCTGTTAAATGTGCTTTTGGAGTCGTTTCTGGAAAATTTTTAGGTTTTATGTTAACCCATAGAGGAATCGAAGCTAATCCAGAGAAGATTAAGGCGCTAAGAAATATGGTGCCACCAAAGGACATCAAGGAGGTCCAAAGGCTGAATGGGAGAATAGCAACACTATCTCGTTTCCAAGCACGTTCAGGAGACAAATATCTGCCCTTCTTCAAGGTACTTAGAGGCGCTCGTAGCTCTGGGTTCCAATGGATGGATGAATACCAAGAAGCCTTTGAACAATTACGAAAGTATTTCGCATCCCCGCCACTACTTTCTAAACCAACACCTGGAGAGAGATTGTATTTATAGATGGCTGTTTATATCCAAGCCATTAGTTCGGTCCTGGTTTGAGAAGAAGATGTTGTACAACGTCCTATCTACTATGTCAGCAAGATTTTATTTGAAACGGAGGGGCGTTATCATTTAGCAGATAAGACAACATTAGCATTAGTTTATTCTGTCAGAAAACTACGCCCTTACTTTCAAGCCCATTCAATTAAGGTTTACACAAATCTGAAAGTTCGATAGGGATGTTAAGTCATAGTGAACTAGTCTCGAGGCTAACCAAGAGGGGGGGTGAATTGGTTATTTAAAAATTTCACGATAACAATGAAAATCTTTTCGATACTTAGCAGCGGAAACAAGTAAACAAGAACGAAAAGATCAATCACAGATATTCACCCAAACATTTAATATCAAAAAAGTAAAGTGCAAAACTGAATTAGAAAAGCAAACCAGATTTTATAATAGTTTGGTCAACTTGACCAACGTCCACTCCCCGGAGCCTCCCCTCCGGGTATTGCACTAAACAAAAAGTGTCTCTCCTTTTGCTCCCACAGCAAGGCGGAGAAGCCTATACAAACACCTCCTTTTCACCACACGGTGAGGCAGAGAACCCGACCTCCTTTTGCTTCCTCCTGAAGCAGGTAGAGAACCTTCGAACTCCTTTTGCTTCCACTTGAAGCGGGCAGAGAACCCCGGATCTTCTTGCGAACGATCCTCCCACGACGAACACCGACTAGATGAAAGACGACGAGCGGAGAAGATGACTCTGATCCGTGCTTGGAGCAACCTTAGTGAATCCCTCACTAACTCCCCCTCACAAGATCTTCTCTCTCTCTCTCCCAAACTCTCTCTCTCTCTAGGGTTTCTCTGGAAAGGAAGGTGGCAAAAAAGATTTTTCTTATTTCAAGAAAAAGTTCTTTTATAGGAGGGCTTAAAATTTGCCCTAAATCTCAACTGGTCGGCCAAGCTCGTCAAGGACGATCGGTATATCGTCCTGTACGATCAGTTCAAATTCAGCTGTTTCAGCCTGGACAATCTGGCTCTTCTGGACGATCAGTAGAAAAAATTGTTCATATCGTCCCGTACGATCCTGCGATCGTCCGGGATGATTAGTGCAAATCGAGGAATATCGTCTAGAAGATAGTTCGGGTCGTCCAGAGAAACTTGTACTGGACGACCAAAAAATGACTTGATAGTCCAGGACGATACGGGTATCATCCATGGCGATTAGTTCAGAAAGTGCCCAAATCCACCTGAACACAGTTCGGGACGTACAGCTGAAATGCACTAGACGATCATGATCGTCCAGGATGATATGATCGTATCAATTAAATATTAATTGCTTTCCTTAATTACCAGACTAATTTAGGCATGATTGTACTAAATTGTCCAGGACGATACACGTATCGTCCGGGACGATCAGACCAAATAACTTAAAATAAAAACTTGCCTAACTTGTTCTGGCGGCAGAGAATTTCTGATTTGAGCATATCATCCCGTACGATCCAAAGATCGTCTAGGACGATCTGCTTAATCAAACTCACTTAACTTGGTCGCCCTAATTAGGGCTTTTATTTTTATTGGATCGTCCAGGACGATGTGAATATCGTCCAGGACGATATGAACAAAAAATGAACAGAAACTCTAATTCACTCAAGCTCTCCCCCTAAGTGTATGTGTGCAAGGTTACTTAGCTCGGGGATCAGGTACATTATAATTGACTCAATAAAAAGAAAAATCATACATTTGACACACTTGGACCCGATCTTGAGTTGGCTTGATTTGCTCATGATCTTTTGTGCCTGAAACGGTTTGGCCAAGCAAAATATACTGGAAACATGTTTGTCATCATCAAACTCAGATTTGTAACAATCTCCCCCTTTTTGATGATGGCAAACATTTGTACAGTAGTTTGAAAATAAAAAATAACTAGGAGATCAAAACACAAATATTTTTTTCAAATTTTCATTTAGCAACCAAATCAATACAGGAAACATAACTCATAACAAAAACAGAAACGACTACAACTGACTCCCCCTTTTGACATCACAAAAAGGAGGAGGGTAAAACAGAACACGGAAATACAAGTACAAAACATAAAAGAGAACAACTATAAAACAGAAAACTATGGATGATGAAGATGATCGATCAGGATCCCAAAAACACAACCATAAAATCAAAATAAAACAAAAACGAATAAAACTTACAGCAAAAAACACATAACAACAATATTTTTTTTTGATCAAGCTGCTCGAGTAAATCAGAATTTTTCCTTGATTTTAGATTCAAAAGCCAATAAGAAGACGATTAACAGTGCTGAAATCCAAAAAAGGTTGGAAAAATCAACTTTCGTAACTCCGACCCCGGGCACCTTATCGATGCAAACCTCTTTCAAAACAAAAATCTGATTCAGAAGAAGAGACATTAGATTTGAAAAGAGATCCTTTCAAGCCTCGTTCTAAAAAAATATCTGATATAATAGTGTTACAAAGTAAGGAATCAGAAATCAGGATTTTCAAACTCAAGCTTTTGAAAATATTAAGTGGCGCACGGGATTTTCTAAGATATTTAGTAATCTGAAAGGAAAGAAAGTTTGGTTTGGGCTCATTTTTTGCCTCTTTTTTAAATTGGTTGGCGCTTTGCGCATCTTTTCATTTTTGATACACTTTATGTATCCAATTTGGCAATTTCGCATCTTTTCAGTTTTTGGCTCATTTTATGCCTCTTTTTCAAATTATTTGGCGCAACGTGCATCTTTTGTAAGCTTTCTCCTTTTCATAATCATTAAAGAGTCTCAGCTGTGAGATTATCTTCCAGACATAGGAGATGACTCTCCACATTAAGGAAGAATGATTCATAAATAAAAGCCATACAATATATGATAAATGCAATCACTTAGTTTAGAAAATCAAACTAATAACTCAAGACTTTGAAAAATACTATTGATATGAGGCAGATTACTGTAGGAAGATAAACTAATCTCTATTTCAAAAACTAATATTTTAATTTTGAAGAGGATTTTTATCCAAAAGAACCTATACACCAGTAAAGGAGTTAGAGGAAGAGAAATAATCATCAATGTTTTTTCCCTTTAATAGATTCAGTGGAATCAATCACTGCTTACCAGCTTCCAAACCAAAATAAGGTAAAAACTCCCAGTCAGAGATTCAGATTATCAGAAGTAGTGAGCGGTGATCAGATTTTAAAAAGCATAAAATAGTAAGTGCAAGATATGAACCAGTGAATAAAAATATGTAGAAAATCACATCAAAGTAAATACTCAAATCAAACTAACAGTAAGGCTAAAATAGAAATCAGCAGAAGAAATAAAATCAACTGAAAGTAAATAATCAAACCAAAAACTAACTAACAGAAAACAGAATATCAATCAGAACAATCAAAAATCAGCAGGCATCAGAATCAAGCATTTATATCAATCACTCCTAATCTGGTTCTCAAAATGCTGAATGAGTCAAAGGCCAGTGGTTTAGTGAATATGTCAGCCATCTGATTTTCAGTTGCTACATGATGTAGCTCAATGTCCCCTTTTGTAACATGGTCCCTAATGAAGTGATACCTTATATCAATGTGTTTGGTCCTAGAATGTTGGATTGGATTCTTAGAGATACAGATGGCACTAGTATTATCACACAGAATAGAAATTGTGCCAACAGGTACCCCTAAATCCAAGACTTGTTGCTTCAACCAAAGAACTTGGGCCACACAACTTCCTAAGGCAATGTACTCAGCTTCAACAGTGGAAAGTACAACTGAGTTCTATTTTCTATTGGACCAGGAGACTAACGATTGTCCTATAAATTGACAAGTCCCAGAAGTGCTCTTTCTATCCACCCTACACCCCGCAAAGTCAGAATCAGAATATCCAATGATCTCAAAAGAGGTGCTGTGCCTAGGGTACCAGATTCCTAGGTTTGGGGTCCCTAAAAGATATCTAAGAATTCTCTTAACAGCAGTCAGGTGGGACTCTTTAGGATCAGCCTGAAACCTAGCACAAAGACAGACACTAAACATGATATCAGGTCGGCTAGCAGTCAAGTAAAGCAGTGATCCTATTATCCCTCTATACTTCTTCTGATCAACAGATTTTCCACTTGAATCTTTATCTAACTGAACTGAAGAGGTCATGGGAGTATTGATTGGCTTGACTTTGTCCATTTCATATTTCTTCAAAATGTCCTTAGTGTATTTAGATTGATTGAGAAAGGTTCTATCATCTGTTTGTCTTATGCTAAATCCCAAAAAGTAGGACGATTCTCCCTTCATACTCATCTCAAACTCCTTACTCATTATTTTAGAAAACTCATCACATAAATATTTATCAGAAGATCCAAACATTATATCATCAACATAGATCTGGATAATGAGTAAGTCATCCCCTATTCTCCTCAGAAAAAGGGTGGTGTCTACACTCCCTTTAACAAACTCTCTTTCTAATAGGAATGTGCTAAGCCTCTCATACCAAGCTCTGGGTGCCTGTTTTAATCCATATAAGGCTTTTTTTAATTTATAGACATGATTTTGATATTGGGAACTCTCAAAACCTGGGGATTGTTCTAAAAAAATATCTTCTTTAATTACCCCATTTAAAAAGGCACTCTTGACATCCATTTGAAACAGCTTAAATCCCTTATAACACGCAAAGGCTAGTAGCACTCTAATGGCTTCCAATCTAGCTACAGGGGCAAAAGTCTCCTCAAAATCAATCCCTTCTATTTGATTATACCCCTTAGCCACCAATCTTACCTTATTTCTCACCACCATACTAGAATCATTCATCTTATTCTTAAAGACCCACTTGGTTCCCATAATACTTTGATTTATGGGTCTTTCTACTAACTCCCAGACATCATTCCTTACAAATTGATTCAATTCTTCCTGCATAGCTAAAATCCAGAACTCATCCGACAAGGCTTGATTGATGTTGGTGGGTTCAGTCATTGAGATAAAGGCAGAATGGTTTACTTCCTTCCTAAGTCCATGCCTAGTCCTAACACCTTCAGAAGGGTCTCCTAAGATCAGTTCTTTAGGATGACTCGAAGAATATCTCCAATCTCTAGGCAACGTAGTTTGAGGTTCTACCCTTTCCTCCAGATTTATTTTTCCAACCCCTTGGGTAACCTCAACAATCTCTTCATCTTCTACTTCAGATCTAGACTCCTTAGGATCAGATTCATCAAACACTACATGGGTTGTTTCTTCTACCATCAAAGTCCTCTTATTGAACACCCTAAAGGATTTCCCCACACTTGAAGATCCTAAGAACACTCCTTCATCAGATTTGGGGTCAAATTTTCCTAAGGGTGACTTCCCGTTGTTCAGAATGAAGACCTTATAGCCAAAGACATGGAGGTGGGACAGATTTAGAGTTCTACCCTTAATGATCTCATAAGGTGTCTTGTTCAGTTTGACTCTCACATTCACCATATTCAGCACATAACAGGCAGTGTTCACCGCTTCAGCCCAAAAGTATTTTGGAAGTGAATACTCGGCAAGCATGGCTCTAGCGGCTTCCACTAAGGTCCTGTTCTTCCTTTCAGCTACCCCGTTCTGCTGAGGAGTCCTAAGAGCTGAAAAATTATGACTAATCCCATGATCCTCACAAAAACTTCCAAATATTTCATTTTCAAACTCCCCTCCGTGATCACTATGGATGGTAATAATCTCATATCCTAACTTCTTCTGAATCCAAGTAGAGAAAGATCTAAACTCATCAAATGACTCAGATTTATGTGACAAAAATTTAACCCAAGTGAACCTCGAATAATCATCTACAATCACAAACCCATAGACTCTCCCCCCTAAGCTGGCAGTGCTAATGGGTCCAAAGAGGTCCATGTGAAGAACTTCTAAAGGTCTAGAGGTGCTAATGTCCTTAACAGAGTGAAAAGAGGACTGGACTTGCTTCCCCAACTAACAGGCATCACACAGGTGATCCTTAGTGAACTTAAGCTTGGGCACACCTCTAACTAAGTCCTTTTGGGTGACTCTCCTAAGGATTTTCATACTGACATGACACAATCTCCATGCCATAATCAAGACTCATCAGCAGCAGTTTTTAAGCAAATTGAATTATCAGATTTAATGCAACTTACATCTAGCTTGTAGACGTTGTTGATCCTTTGCCCCTGCAAAACAACTTCATCATTTAAGCTTAAAATGCAGCCAGTGGGCAGGAATTTGATGCTGTATCCCTTGTCACAAAGTTGACTGATGCTCAGCAAGTTATGTTTTAGTCCATCTACAAGCAAAACATTATCAATCATAAAATTCTTTGAATCACCAATTATACATGTGCCTACCACCTTCCTGGTGGTGTTATCTCCAAGTGTAACCTTGCCTCCAGCTCTGGCCTCCAGTGAAATGAACTGATTTGCATCTCCAGTCATGTGTCTAGAACATCCGCTGTCCAGGTACCACATGCTCTCATGAGGTCTTGTGTGAGAGCACACCTATAAAAATATCAAACGTTAGTCTTAGGAACCCAAACAGGTTTGGGTTCCTTCTTAAGAAAAGAAGAATGCAATTCATGCATACTGTGCTGTGAAACAGGCAGTTTGGGTTTCCACACCCAATGTGTACTACGGTGAACAGTGCAGGTGTGGGAAATGTGTCCTAACATGCCACATGAAAAATATCTAACACAAGGAAAAGGGTTAACTAATCTACGTGGGTGATAGTGCCTCTTCCTAGATGTATATGAAAAATGCTTTGATGAACTTGCAACAGATTTTTCAAAAGGTGGTGGTACATAAAACTGTTCAAAAGTAGGCGGTGTTTTGTTCTTTTTAAAAGCACTGATTTTCACTTTCAAAAACTCAATATGTTTATTTAAACTTGTAATTTTAAAAGTTCTTGCACTTTCATTACTTTCTAAATCACATGCCATATCATTCACTTTCTTAAAAGTAACTCCTAATTCAACATGCAATATTTTTAACAAATCATGCTCAACAGTTAAATCAGAATATTTTTTGTTCAACTCATCGAATTCATCAAGCAAGGACATGTGACTGGAATCAAGTGTGGAATGATCTTTAACTACAGAATCATGCTCTTTTTGCAAAGTCAAATAATCTAATTTCAGACTAGCATGAGTTTTCTTAAGCTTCCTATACGATGTATAATTTTTTTTAGAAACTTCAAATAATTGATCGTAAGTAAGCTCACATACCTCTTCCTGGTCCGACTGACCAGGGTGATCATCAGCCATCAGACACAAGTTTGTTTCCTCCTCTTCAGCTTCAGTCTCAGAAGAGTCGGATACAGAGTCTGCCCAGAATGCCTTCTGAATCCGCTTCTTGTCCTTTCTTAACTTTGGTTTCTCCTCACCCTTCTCCTTGCTTGGGTGAGCCTTGAGCGTATGACAATCCACCTTTATGTGTCCAGGCTTTCTGCATTCAAAACAAACAGATTCAGATGAACCTTTAAAGTTTCTACTGGTCTTACCTTTGTTCCACTTTTGAAAATTCTTATTCTTCTTCATTAGAAAGCTCTTGAATTGCCTTGTGATTAAGGCAACATCATCGCAGGCAAAAATCTAAGAATTTTGTTCACTCTTTCGTAGTTAGTAAGTTCTCTACCTAAAGCATGCAAAGAGGTAACAATCTGAGTGAACCTTGTGTACATTTCTGAAATAGTCTCACTAGGTTTCATGCAAAAAAGTTCGTAATCATGTAACAAGATGTTTAACCTAGACTGTTTGACTTCAGTTGTACATTCGTATGTTATACATAATCTATCCCAGATTTCTTTTCCCATTGTACAAGTAGAAACACGCATATAGTCTTCAGATTTTAAAGCACAAAAGAAATAATTCAAGCATTTTGCATTTAACTGTGCTAAATCACGATCATCAAACATCCAATCAGCAAAAGGCAATTCAGTTTTCACATTATTAATCAATCTAAAAGGTGGTTCGTATCCATCCTTAACTAACATCCACATGCGATAGTCAATCGATTGAAAAAAAGTAGACATGCGTGTTTTCCAAAAATCAAAAGGAATATTATCAAACAACGGTGGTCTTGTAATAGAATAACCTTCAGCAGTATTACGATTATTACAGTTAGCCATGGATCAAATTCAAAAGTTTTTAAACCTAAATTTTGAATCCATCTCTGATACCACTTGAAAGTTCGATAGGGATGTTAAGCCCTAGTGAACTAGTCCTGAGGCTAACCAAGAGGGGGGGGGGTGAATTAGTTATTTAAAAATTTCACGATAACAATGAAAATTTTTTCGATACTTAGCAGCGGAAACAAGTAAACAAGAACGAAAAGATCAATCACAGATATTCACCCAAGCATTTAATATCAGAAAAGTAAAGTGCAAAACTGAATCAGAAAAGCAAACCAGATTTTATAGTGGTTCGGTCAACTTGACCTACGTCCACTCCCCGGAGCCTCCCCTCCGGGTATTGCACTAAACAAAAAGTGTCTCTCCTTTTGCTCCCACAGCAAGGCGGAGAAGCCTGTACAAACACCTCCTTTTCACCACACGGTGAGGTAGAGAACCCGACCTCCTTTTGCTTCCTCCTGAACCAGGCAGAGAACCTTCGAACTCCTTTTGCTTCCACCTGAAGCGGGCAGAGAACCCCAGATCTTCTTGCAAACGATCCTCCCACGACGAACACCGACTAGATGAAAGACGATGAGCGGAGAAGATGACTCTGATCCGTGCTTGGAGCAACCTTAGTGAATCCCTCACTAACTCCCCCTCACAAGATCTTCTCTCTCTCTTCCAAACTCTCTCTCTCTAGGGTTTCTCTGGAAAGGAAGGTGGCAAAAAAGATTTTTCTTATTTTAAAAAAAAGTTCTTTTATAGGAGGGCTTAAAATTTGCCCTAAATCTTAACTGGTCGGCCAAGATCGTCCAGGATGATCGGTATATCGTCCTGTACGATCAGTTCAAATTCAGCCATTTCAGCCTGGACGATCTGGCTCTTCTGGACGATCAGTAGAAAAAATTATTCATATCATCCTGTACAATCCTGCGATCGTCTAAGATGATTAGTGCAAATCGAGGAATATCGTCCAGAAGACAGTTCGGGTCATCCAAAGAAACTTGTGCTGGACGACCAAAAAATGACTTGATCGTCCAGGACGATACGGGTATCATCTAGGATGATTAGTTCAAAAAGTGCCCAAATCCTCCTGAATACAGTTCGAGACGTACAGCTGAAATGCACTAGACGATCATGATCGTCCGGGACGATCCTGTGATCGTCCAGGACGATATGATCGTATCAATTAAATATTAATTACTTTCCTTAATTACCAGACTAATTTAGGCATGATTGTACTGAATCGTCCAGGATGATACACGTATCGTCCGGGATGATCAGACTAAATAACTTAAAATAAAAACTTGCCTAACTTGTTCTGGCGACAGAGAATTTCTGATTTGAGCATATCGTCCCGTACGATCCAAAGAACGTCCAAGACAATCACTTAACTTGGTCGCCCTAATTAGGGTTTTTGTTTTTACTGGATCGTCCCAGGCGATGTGAATATCGTCCAGGACGATATGAACAAAAAATGAACAGAAACTCTAATTCACTCAAGCTCTCCCCTTGAGTGTGTGTGTGCAAGGTTACTTAGCTCGGGGATCAGTTACATTACAATTGACTCAATAAAAAGAAAAATCATACATTTGACACACTTGGACCCGATCTTGAGTTGGCTTGATTTGCTCGTGATCTTTTGTGCCTGAAACGGGTTAGCCAAGTAAAATACACTGAAAACATATTTGTCATCATCAAAATTAGATTGGCAACAAAATCTGCCACTAAAAAGCTTTCTGCAGAAGCCAGAAGCATCGGGCAGGCTCGTTAAGTGGTCTGTAGAGCTGGGAGAATTTGATATCCACTACTTGCATAGGCCTGATATTAAATCTCAAGCCCTAACATATTTTGTAGTTGAATGTACCGTCCTGGATTTCGTTACTCAACTAAGTATTTTGCCTTCTCCTCCATACTGAACGTTGTATGTCGATGGAGCTTCTGGAAGTTCTAGGGCTGGGATTTTATTGATATCTCTGTAGAAAGTTACCCTTGAATATGGGCTCCGACTTAAGTTCCCGGCAACAAATAATATAGCAGAATACGAGGCCCTCATTGCCAGATTGAGGCTGGCAATTGACTGTGAAGTCCAGAATCTAATAGCCCACACTGATTCCCAACTAGTCGCCTCTCAGGTGGAGGGGGAGTTTGATATTCACAATCCTCAACTGGCCCAGTATTGTAGCATTATGAAGTTACTCTTGGCCCGTATAAGAGAGTATCATATCATACATATTCCCCAAGAGCAAAATGCGAGAGCGGATGCTCTTTCAAAACTTACTACATCAATAATAGGAGACATCTATAAGAGAAGGTGTATCAAGAAGATCCACTTTCCAAGCACTTAGGGTCCGTGGGTCATACAATCAATTGATGAGCCAAGAGAGATATCTTGGATCGAACCCATCTTATCTTTTCTGAAAGATGGGGTGCTACCTGAAGAACCTATGGCTGCAATACGACTTCGGAGGCAAGCCACAAATTTCACCATTATTGGCGACGAGTTGTATAAGCGCTCCTTCACCGGACCGTACCTCAAGTGTCTCCCACCATCAGAAGCTGATTACGCACTCTGAGAAGTTCTTTCAGGAGTATGTGGAGAACATTTGGGAGGAAGAGCGTTGGCTTACAAGATTATGAGACAGGGATTCTATTGGCCTACAATGGAACAGATGCACTTGAGTTTACACAAAAGTTTGAAAACTGTCAACTGCATTCCAACCACACCCATACATCCGCTCTGGAGCTTACATCACTTCAAAGCCCCTAGCCTTTTGCCAATGGGGAATTGATATAATGGGACCTTTTCCTATAGCCACTGGACAACCAAAATTCATTATTTTGGCTATAGATTACTTCACCAAATGGGTGGAGGCAGAACCTTTGGTGAGAATTACTGAAGTAAATACCAAGCAATTCTTATGGAAAAATATAATATGTCGCTTTGGCATCCCTGCGAGAGTCGTCACTGATAACGGGACGCAGTTCACCGGGAAGATCTTTACATCTTTTTGTAAGGATTTTCATATTCAGCTCGTTCACACGGTTGTTACCCATCCTCAAGATAATGGGCAAACAGAGGTTACGAATCGAATAATTCAAAAAGGGCTGAAGACACGCCTGGAGAAGGCTGGGGGGCAATGGGCTGAAGAAGTCCTCAATGTCCTCTGGACTTATCGGACCACCGCCATAACTCCTACAGAGGAAAACCCATATAACCTTTGCTTTGGTACAGAAGCAATCATACCGATTGTATCGAAGTTCCTAGCCACAGAGTTTAGACTTTTGACTTCAATAACAATGAGGAGAGGCTTAGAGCAAATTTGAATCTCCTCCCAGAAGTATGAGATGAAGCCTCACTCAGAACCGCTACATACCACCAAAGGATCGCCCGTCACTACAATCGAGGAGTAAAACCTCGCCCTATCTCCATTGGGGACTTAGTTCTATGAAGCATCGAAGTCGCTGGAAAAGGCCCTCAGCATAATAAGCTCTCCCCCCTCTGGGATGGCCCTTATTTGGTGGCGGCTATAATAAAGCCTGGAACCTTCAAACTGAAGGATGCTAGTGGAAAAATGCTCCCCCGAACTTGGAATGTGTGCAACCTTCGCAAGTACTACTAGTAGGAGTTGATACTATTATTTCGTATTATATTGTTGGTAGTGTTTATCTTGCATTATGTCCCCTCAAGTAGTTATGCTTTGTATCTTTCGAGTTTTTTATACATCCTTTGTGTGTTGATTATGGGAGAACTTTTTCTGTATCCCTAAGTTATACTAGGGAACTACTGTATTATCTTATATAATGCAGTAATGTGATATTTACTTTATCGTGATATTGTCTCTTCTCCCCAAACTCTTTTTTTGTGATTCGAGAAATACACAATCTATATTGTATCTTAATCACTGAAAGATCAATCCCAGGGGGATTTGATCCGACCTCTTCCACACAGGTTAATATCATCAAGCAAAGGCTTTGACTAATAACCTCGAATAGGTCGAATATCCTAGGAGAATGTCTTGGATATCAAAATCATTTGATGACCAATCCCAAGGGGACTTGATCTGACCTTTTCTAGACAGGTTAATGTCACTAAGCAAATGCTTTCACTAATAACCTCGGATAGGTCCAAACCTTTAAAAAAGGATCTCTCATATTTGCTCAAGTCAAAAAGAGCTCATTAAAATATTCTCATCCAAACTGAAATAAAACTAAGTAAATTTCAATTGCATGTGAGAAAAGAACATCAACAACTTTTTTATATATCACTGAACATCAAGTACATCAAATGAAAACATTCACATCTAGCACACATACTATCACTAGAAAGAAAGCAAAGTGATGCAAAATAACATCAAAGTCATCATACAGAATCTCAATATCATCCTCGTCCTCCTCCAACGTAAAAGCCTGCTGCAACTCACTCTCTAGCTCTTCACCACCAGAGTCTGAAGAAGCATCACCAGAAGCCTGGCTAGGAGTCAACCCCTCAATCTCCGCTCCTGTCTTGCGATGTACTGCAAGTATGCCCTTCATAAAGCCCCTGATGAAGCCATCCTCTATGCACTCTACCTCAAAGACCTTCACCTCCACATCATAAATATGATTGCGAGCTTCCTAAATGTGATCCTCAATGATTATCTTAAAGGCATAAGACTTCTTGAACTCTTCAATTACTGTAGACGGCAACTGCTGGGCCTCCTTCTCAGATAGCTCACTCTGGAGCCTCTTATTCTCAGCCTCAAGGATTTGCTGATTCTTCTCCTGCTGCTTGATCATCGTCTGTGCCTCCACCAACACTATATGCAAACGATCCATCCGTTCACTCTAAGAAGAGGCTGAAGTGATCCTATTGGCCAACTCTGCTCTATACCTCGTAAGCTGATCCTCCATCACCTTCATCTCATTCACTTTACTGTCATATTTTTTCTTGTACTCTCCCTGAAGGTATTTAACCTTCATAAACTCGTTATTCCAGTCATTCAAGGTCTTAGTAATCTCGAGCTTAAAATTAGAATGCTGCACTAACTGAAGCATTTAAAATGAGAGTATATCATAAATATATTCCTTAAAAAAAATAAAAAGAGGAAGAAGTAAAGGAGAACTCACCAACTCCTTAGCCCGCCAACGGCCAATGCACTGATGGTTCAACACATCTTCTGGAATGTATGACTTGGATGGAGAAACTCGAGGACCTTTGCTAATAACTGCCAAAATCTCATCTTCCTTCTTCTTCCCTGGTCGCTTGGAGTGGCTCTTCTGGGGAACCACTTCTGGAACTCTAACAGACTTCTTCAACATTTGTGCATGTGACCTCCCTGCTTGAGTAGATAATCCAACTTTGAATAAATACTATTCATCTATGTATCTACTCAAGTAACACACCGCGTAGTGTAGAGCATCTAAATCAGGGAGCTTGAGTATCCTCAACAAATCTTCTGCTCCAATGTGAATGGGGACGGGTAACTCTTTCAACTTTCTTCATTTCTCCTGAAGATTCCAATCATTCTGTACATAAAAAAATTGCTGATCCAACCTTTTGATGGGTCTCAAGGGCGGATATCTAACCACTTTGACCTAAAAGAAATGCGTCCCTGCGCGTCACTAAAGAGACGCCCCATCCGAGAGAGGCACTCTGAGGAAAGTACCACTCCACGGTCTCTAAAAAGTACGATCAGGCCCATCACGATCAACATGACTCTGTAGGAAAATTGAGATAAATACACCCCACAAATCGTCAGAATATCGATCAGTTCAGAAGAAGGAGAAAACCGCAGCCCCGCTCTCAAACTAAATTCATACACCGTCACATATCCCGAGGGAGGGAAGCAGGCACGATCAGATCTGGCCGGCACCTTCATCACCAAATCATTAGGAAAATAAAACATTTTCCTAAATGAGATGAAATAATCCTCAGTGATGGTGAAAATCACATCGTCAGTCTTCGACACCTTTTGAATCCTCTTTGAAACTTCAGATCGTTGCACAGGACGATTTTCTGAAGGAGTTTTAGAGGATGTAGGATCACCCATTTTGCTTCCCTTACTAAAGAGGGGTGCAAATCTAAGTAGGAAAATCACCTATGAAAGACTGCGGAAAGCCTCTAGAGTAGGAAGAAAAGGGGGGGAAACAGAGGGAGGTAGAGGGGAAGCCTCTAACTTCTGCGCAAAGGGAGGGGCGCCGAGTCAAGTAGGGAAAGTCACCTACTCAAAAACGGCGGAAGGCCTCAAAATGCCAAAAGCCAGAGGGAGAGGGAGAAGTTGTGCATTTTTTCCCTTATCCCAAGGAGGGTATTTATAGGATGAAAAGGAGAATAAAAGAGGGGGAAATTTGCCTCCAATTATGTTTGAATTTTTTACAAGTTTATTCTAGAATTTTTTAGAAGTTAATTGGGGCCCACACGTGATAAATTTTTGGAATTCTAAAAAAAAAAATTTATGTCGGGGGCGGTCAGGCAACCACCCAAGATCCGCCTCCAGTAGAGTCGCTTCAAGCAACTGTTCAAGAAAAAAATGAAGGGCACGTCTTTCCTTTGCCATAAAATTGATGGCTTGAGTATAAAACTATAAGTATACATTGATATATGTTTTAATTTATATACATAGCTATCATGGAAAGAAATTTTTTAATAATATATGAAAGTATCCAATTCTCTCTCTCTATAGTTACTTAGTTAATGGAGGATTTTATATCAACTGATATATAAATAGTAATATTTATTAACATACTTATCTCTTATTAATAGTGTTTATTTAAAATAAAAATAGAGAGATATAAAGGTATACGATATAACTATAGATATACAATATTTAAAATATTATGAAATATATTTTTGGACTCCTATAACTTTGACATCCGAAAATAGGGGGCAACTAATAATATCACCAAAAAATTATTTTGATCGGGCACGAATCTCGAGGCAAAAAGCAAGTTGGAAACTTCAAAAATTAATTCAAAGACCATCTAAACTCCGATTTCAGCAAACTTATAGTCGAACTGAATGTCTCGGAAATATAAACCCAACGACACCAAAATCAACTCAATCCGAGCCCAAATGAGTCCAAATCAAAAACCCAAAGCATGTTTGGCAGGTTTAATCCATAATTCGGATTACTAAATAGTGTCCAAACATGACATGCTTATTGTCGAATCGAGCGGCTAAACGAGATGAATCCAATGAGCCCAAGATTGCCAAATTCTGATATCATTATGACCTTAAGATGCCTGATGAACGGTCCACGATCAAGGGATTCAACATTGGTCGTCCATTCAAATCACTCCCAATGTACATTTGATCTTCCCTTTATTTACAAGTCATGCCATTCACAAAAAACTATAAATAGCCTCTCATTTCTCTTAAGAGGGGACAAAAGCCAAGAAAAGAAGAAGAGAAGAGAAGTGGAGGGAATAACTCCTCCTCGACCACCGCCGGAACTCCACCGGAACATAGCCGGAACTCCACCGGAACATCGCCGGAACATCGTTGGGCACCTGAGGGACGCCGGAGCTCTGCCCGACGCCCGAGTAACATCGAAATTCTGCCCAACTTCCAAGTGACGCCAGAATTCTGCCGGACACCCGAGTGACGTCGGAACTCTGCTTGGCCTTGTAACTGACTTTCAATACTCATTGTAATCTGATAGTCCCAAATTTGAAGGACAAATCAGCCTCTTGTATTTCAAACAACACTAGTATAACTCTTTCAATTGGGCGTGGCCCCATGATTTTTTCCCTTTTCAGGATTTTCCACGTACAAATACTGGTGTTCTTTTATTTTCTATTTGTGTGCCGAATATCCGTACAACGCTAAGACAGAAATTTTCTAAATTCTATTGCTGCGTATATTTGAGTCCACAATAATTCTATATTACACTCAAAAGATATAAGTTAATCTACAATCGTACTTGGGATTGGTCTAGTTGGTGTAATGTTTAGTTCCAAGCGATATCGATCTTCTCCCGTACACTTTCAGTTGAAGGCACAGGTTGATTATTTTGTTGATCCATTGTTAATTTCAAGCTAATAATCTAGTATTATCAGTTACCAATTACTTTCCTAAAAAAGAACAAATAGAGCAAAAGTAAACAAATAGAGCAAAGCTAAACTTCTATAGCAATAAAGACCATATAAGATTAATAACAGTTGCAATCAATGTTCAGTTGCCACATATAAAAAACGAGCCTATAAATGAAAAATATCTATCTAACAGCTGCAAATAGATCAATAAGAGATGAATATTAATCATATTGAAGATTAATTATGATATCTAACATTTTATCAGTTACCACAAAGATCAAATAGATCAATAACAACTGCAAATCTCTCACAAATTATGTACAAACTAAAGTACAAATAAGATTAATCATGATAATGCATTAAAAAAATTTAGTAGCACTGATAACACCATGAAAAATCTATCTCTAGTAAACAATGTGTACCTAATTAAAATCAAATATTGCATATGCATTTCACATATCAAAACGAGCCTATATATGAAAAATATCATCACAAACTCATGTATATAGTTATGATTTCTGAACTTATGATATTAATGACCAATGAATCAAATAAAACTTAGGTAAAACCGTAAAACCTGGCGTTAGGGTAAGCTATGCGGGTTTTCTACAGCCTAAGATCAAGCTGGATGTTGTAAGCTTCCCTCAGCTCCATTTGCGATTGAAGACGGAAGAGCCGAATAGGAGAAGAGTCGAGATCATGACCTATCGGAGAGGAGAAGAGTTGGGACTGCAACCTGGGAGGAAAAACCGAAGTTGCGTATGCGTATGGAGCTTATTAAGGATTTATCCATTTAGGGTTATACGGTTCAGTAAAAGCCTTTTTTAACCGTAGATTGCGAAATCAAAGGCAAACAAAATCATTATTTTGAACCGTTCAGTTTGTTCAAAATCGCCCGGTTCGTCGGTTTTACGGTTCAATCGGCGATTCGTCCGATTTTTAGCCGGTTCGATGCTGAAGCGGTTAACAGGTTCTACCAGACTGATCAGCCGACCGGTTCCCGGTTCAACTGGTTGAACCGGCCGGTCCAGTCCGATTTTCAAAACACTGATTATGAGTATTATGTATATAAATCCCTTATTTTTAAATTATTTTGGCATTAATAAATTAATAAACAAATATTTGTTAATTAAAAGATAGAAAGTCCTCTCTCATTTAAATTGATCTAATTAAAATATTAATTTTATATTATTTTTTTATATAACTTTATTTGGGAGTATAACAACCAGTGGCAGAGCCAGAAACTTTTTTAAAAGGGGCCCAATTTTTATTTTTATTTTAATTTCTCTCAACTTTTTTCATCCGGGCTTGGGACCGACATAGGTAGTTTTAAAAAAAAATTTAAAGGATTGAATACTAAATATAAAATGAAAAACACTTATAATTTGTAGTGTCTACTCTTCATATTTTAAAAAATAATAATAATTACATCATTAAAAATACAATTTAATATTTCCTTCTCTATATAGGCGATTAAAGTATCATTCATTCATTGATCTCCAATTTTATTTCACAGTCGAGTTTTAATGATAGTCATTGCAGAAAATGCTATTTGCACTCGTGCTATTGCAACCGACAAAAATAAAGCGAGTGTCAATAGCCTAAAAATAAGATGATATAAAATATCCTCTTATTATGTATCATTATCTCAGCAAAGCATCTAATATCTTTTAACAATGTGAATTATGGATCAGATTGCATATCCATGAATGCATCATCAACCTCATTTCCTCCCCCTATTGCTTTGAATAGATAACAATATAAATAATATGTCTTATCTTTGCATATATTTTATTCTAACAAGTTAGAGTATTTATCAAACCACACAACATTGAAATGTCTATCCTTTGCCCCAAATTTAATTTTGGGAAATTCATGAGTGCGAGGTTGGAATAGACCTATTTTCAAGTAAGACCGTCGAACTTAATCTTGAATATTAGGTGTAAATTCACAGATAGGGATTTGCAAAGCAGGATCAGATGGAAGGTTTTCTAAATCTACTTCTAGATTTCTTGATTATTCAATTTCTACGCGACTTCTATTTTGATTTTTCTGCTCGACTTCTTTGTTCGTCCCATCTAAAGTCTTTGAAACTTTCTTAAAATATTTCTCCATAAAATTTGTTCCAAATTTAATTATCTAGATAACCTAAAAAAATTTAGTTATTATTTCGCAGGGTCAAGATATTTATAAGTCCTATGATTAACACATACATTATACAATACAAATAACTCATAAGATCGAAAAAACCATAAACATGTACCTCAAGTAGAAATTTGTATAATTTGTTTCCTCAAGCAGTAACTCAAGGCTCAAGCAAAAATGAGAAATATGCACATTAATAAATAGAAATCTTGAAGCCTCAGCTTAAGAAAAAAAATACAGATAACATGAACGCTGAAGAGGAGGTTGAGCGAAATCAGCGAATACATGCTCAGGCGAATCGGTTCAAGTTGTTGCGGCTTTGAGTTTGAGCCGAGGAGCAATCAAGGATGTCGCGCATCAAGCAGATGTCGAGCGGTTGTCGTCCTATAAGCTATAGTCCGTCGAACAGGGGCTTGGAGGGTGAATCACGGAAGCCATAGAAAAAAAGTGCCTTGGTCGAGCCTTCGAACAGGGCTTGGAAGGCGAATGGCTACCAGCTGTCGTCCCTTCATCCATCACTGGGAGGTGAATCGCATGAGGGCTGCTAGGAGGCGGATAGCGTGAGCTGGGAAATGAATATTAGTTTTTTTGGAATAAGAGGTTTTGACAAATTAAAGCCCTTTAATGGCATATTTTTGTTACATGTGAGAAAACTCATGGCAATAGAGAAAGAATACTACAATGTTTGGTTTAAATGAAATGATCCACTTTATAGATATATTATAAGAGTCCACTCTTCCCTTTGATACAAGTTTATATTTATATGAATGTGAGGGATAATGCTATCTATTACATGCTAAGAAGTGTAAATTCATCATAAACTGAATCCTTCTAATTTTAAAAATATTTCCCTTATTTAACTTTGACAAAAGGAAAATTTTAATCCCTTCCTTGCAATTGATTTTTCCAAGAGCAAAATTTCATTGGCTTCTATTACTACTCATACATAATAGGAAAGGAAAAAAAAAATGGCACCTTCCTAATATTCTTCCACCACTATTATATATTGCAACTTTCTTGTACTTTTTCAAAAGTATACAAGTAATAGACTATCTTCATGAATAGATGTTATAAGTGTGCTCTTTGCTTCAATTTTATGCATTCAACTTTTTTAACATGTCCATATGAACTTTTCTTAACGTATTTTGTGATACCAAAGTTTCGCCCACCTCTTTTGTAATGGTCATTCTAAAATAGGAAATGCGATATTATAACCAATATAGTCTTTTTAAAATGAGGTTCAGGGGAAGTTAGTATCATTTGTAGATGTTTGAGGCAATTTTTTAGATTTTTTCAATATTATTGTAAATAATCATTTTTTTACTGGTGTCTCTTTTGAATGAAATTTTGAGCTATAATGAGATGAAAAGGTTGTTACTTCATTCCTATGATCCAATTGTTGCATATGAAAATTTATTTCACCAACTTATGTGGGTTGTATATTTAACCCCTTTTTAGATGTATCTGGTTTCAATTAAATGAGACCATGCTAATCTCTGATCACATAATTGAAACTGGCTTAAGGTGGTCTTGTGCCCACAAATCAAGTTCAATTCGTTTGAAGGCTAGGGAATGCATGGACCTAACAACTGAGAATTAAGTCGGGGCAACATCCAAGCACCCAAGAAATTTTGTTATGTACAATAAGAAACTTATTAAAATATTTTATCATGAATGCGAGTTCATCTAGTACACAATTTGGATGATAATTTCTTTTGCAACGCTCTAGCATTTTGTTTTGAATATGCAGGAAATATAAAATTTTACAAGTAAAAAAATTCCAATGGGATTATATTTTGTGTTTAACTATAAAATAACACATTAAGTGGCAAAGCTTGCCTCTCATTAATTTCAGGACTTAGCACCTTGATGGAATAGTTTGCCTTAATAAGAATGATCACAAGTTCTCAAGTCAACCTAACAAAAATCGCAGTGTTGAATATAACAAATTGAAAATTTTATGGTTATTAAGATATGATAGCTATTGCCAAAAATGTTACAACTTAAGATATGATAACTATTTCCAATAATGTTAGAACACAACAAATCAATAACATATAAAAATACCAAATGCCTAAATGTTTACTAATTTGAGTATTGGCTTATATAAAATGTAATACTTAAAAACTATAATGTGCATACCATGAACTTTTCCAAGGCTGAAACTGGTACTGGTAGCCTTAGATCTTTGACAACAACAAATAAGGTACGAATAAGGAAGCCATCTAGTGTCTATCTTATTTCTAATAACTGCCCATCACTCATGATAGCCTTTCTTGGATAATCCTTTCCATAAATAAGCATGAAATTTTCATAGGAGATTATATATATATATATATATATATAGTTGCGTCCTGGAATATTCGCGGTGAAAGAGAAATATAAAATTTTAACGTCTTAGCTTTGTACAAAGATCCAGCAGACAAGCAGATAAAAGTGATGGTGTCGTATTTGTACGAGACACCAGAGTTTTTATGTGGAACCCCTAAGAAAGGGGAAAAACCATGGGGCCTAGCCTAGTTTGAATGAATCCACTAGTATCTGCAGTCGATTACAAATGAGGCCCTTCCTTGGGAGAATGCCTTGGCTTGAGGCCATAAATATACATCATATAGAGTGTATTACATAGTGGGAATTACAATAATCAATATAGACATATTTATTTGGTTGGCAGGACCATAGTCGATAGACAACTGAGGTCGGAAAGACCGTAGTCGATAGGTGTTGAAGGTCAGAAAGGCCATAGTATGATGACAGAGGTTGGGAGGACCTTAGTTAGTCAGGAAACAAAGGTCGAAAGAATCGTAGTTGACAGACGTTGGAGGTTAAAAAAACTTTAATATTATGACAGAGGTCAGGAGGACCTTAGTCATTCGGGCAATGAAGGTCGAAAAGACCATAGTTAATAGGCGTTGGAGGTCAGAAAGATCGTAGTATAGTGACAAAGGTCGGGAGGACCATAGTTGATTGGGTGACGGAGGTTAGAAGGACCGTAATCCGACCATTGAGGAAGGAAGGACCGTAGGTGGCCGGGTGTAAGTCCAGCAGAAGTCCGGCGTTAGTCCGTTGTCTGGTAGAAGTCCGGACGTTATGTGGTGGTCCCACAGAAGTCCCATGTCAGGTGGTGGTCTGGCAGAAGTTCGCCGTCAGGTGGTGGTCTGACAAAAGTCCGGGCGTCATGCAAAAGTTTGGTAGAAGTCTAGGCGTCATGTGGTGGTCCGGCGGAACTTTGACGTCAGGTGGTGGTCTGGCGAAACTCTAGGCGTCATGTGGTGATCTGGTGAAGCTCTGGTGTCAGGTGGTGGTCCGGCGAAACTCCGGCGTTATTTGGTGGTCTGATGGAACTTCGGTATCTAGTGGTGGTCCAGCAGAACTCTGATGTCAGGTGGTGGTCCGATGGAACTCCGGGCGGCGGTCTAGGAGGAGTGAGAAGGAAAGAGCGATCTCTAATCTCTCTCTCTTACTTCTCTTACCTTCTCTGGGGCCCCCTTTTTCATGAGAAAGGGGGGCTCTATTTATAGATTTTCTAGAGTGGCATGGCTTATAAATAGGTGGAAGATCAAGAGTAAGTTAGGAGTGGTTTGGAAGGAAGGCCGATGTTGATTCCCTTGATCGTAGATCATTTACTAGACATTTGACTGATTTAGTGATGTCAAAATTCAGTGTTTTTGGGCTCGTTGGATTTGTCTTGTCGAGCCGCTCGATTCAATTATAAGCATGTAATAATTAAAAACTGTCTAGTAATCCAAATCATGTTTTGAATCCTCCAATAGTGCTTTGAGTACTTGATTTGAACTCATTTGGGCTCAGATTCAATCAATTTTGGTGTCGTTGGGTTTGTAATTTTGAGACGCTCAGTTTAACTATAAGTTTGCTGAAATCAAAATTTGGATGGTCCTAATTTTAATTTTAGAAGTTTCCAACTTGATTTTGCCTCAAGATTCGTGCTCGATCAGAATAATTTTTTGATGATGTATCATATATGTATATATATATATATATATATATATATATATATATATATATATGTCAAAGAAGAACAAGTTATCAATCCAAACTGTGTCATCCACATCATCACAAATGGTGATGGCTTAAAAATAGAATACCAAGTGGAAATATATAGAACAAACGATTCAAAAATAAAACAACAGGGCAATCAATAGCATAAATAAAGCGTATATTTAGGCTGAAACCTTCTGGTGGTGTATCATTTAATAAGTCTTCGACCCACACACATTTGTGTCTAAAAGAACCGTCTTCTTAGGCCATTTCACTATACCTTGATCAAATTTGAAAATATCCTTATCTTCTTCCCTTTCTCTTGGGAGACATTATGATTATGGTAAGATTAAAATTCTAACTTCTGAAACTAAAAGAGAGAGAGATAAAATCACAAGAAATCAGCTATTACTTGATAACTTGCTATCTTCTATATTTTAAAAATTATAAATGATTAATATTTGGATTTTTTAATAAAAAATTAGTTGACGGCGGATAAAGTTTACTCACATCCCCAACATCAATTTTCTAAAGACAATAGGTTATGTAACCTAGGTGAGTACAGCGACACAAACCTCAACTGATGCAAAACGTATAAAGCTATCAAGCTGTTCTTCAAATGATTCTTGGGGCATGGTAATTTTACCCTCAAGAGATGCATTTCTTTTATCATCAGCCCATTTAACAGAATGATCTCCAACTCCTGATCCTGAAGTCTTTAAGCAAGACTTAAGGAATTTCTCCTCTAATATTGCCTTCTTCACCGAAGAAATTTTGTCTTCTAATTTCTTAATAGTAGGTTCATTTGATGAAGCCTTCTTTTATGAGAATTCTTCATAATTAGATTTATTAACTGCAATTTTCTTTGATTCATTTCCAAAGCAAACATCAACTAATTCTCCATTAATCTCCTTTGAACGAACTTTTTCATTTATGCATCCTACAATTTTTTATAATCTTCAAATCTGGATGGTTTTGATACACCTGCCTTTTTTCCTCTTCTCTTCTCTTCAAGGACCAAATTTTATAACTATTTAGTTATCACATCTAAAATATCTTGTCCTATGAGATACAAAGCATTATGATCACAAAATAGATTCCTGATAATTACATAGCTTTTGAAATCCTTATTACCACGCCCATAATCTTCTGGATTTATTTAAGATTTAAGTTTGGATGTCTTTAGTTTTCTTTGGCTTTGCTTTCTTATCTGTAGTGCTTGCATCTCACTTTTTAGCTATCGGCAATTTAACATCAGAAGATTCTTTTAAATGAATTTCATTAGTCTAATTACCCACAAGATGCCTACTACTACCAAATGGTGCTCGAGTATCTTTGTCACCCTCAATCTTCTTTCTAGAATGTTGCTAAGGTATAAAGTTTAACCCTGGAATAGTATTAAAAAAAACAATGATTGCATCATTGTAATCATGTGAAAAGTAATGAGATAAAACAAAATCAATGGGATAAAGTGATCAAATCCAACATTATTAAGCCAATTTGAAATTGGTATTCCTATTCAAAGCATTTATTTATCAATGTAGATAACATTAAAGCTTACTAGCAAAACTCATCAAACAAAAATGAACTTCCAATTTGAAAGAAACTTTGTTTATATTGTATTACTTCTACTTTGCCTTTTATAAAATAGATTTGATATTTGTGTAAAATGTGACATTATAATCTCTAAATTATGTGCTCATATGAAGCACAAACATTTTAAAAAGACTTTCATGTCCAACACGGAAACATCAAGCAGAACAAGCCTTTCATAAACATTTGACATGCTAAAAATTGTGCTTGATGTGCTTTTAACAAAATTAGAGTCAAGTATGTCCAAGACATGCATCGAAATGCTAGTGCACATGCAAATTATTTTTTGTTTAGAAATTTTTTTTAATATTGGATGATCGATTAGTGCTATATCCCTAGCGCTAAGTTTCTTAAATCCAATTACTACTACATTAATGAGTACATTTTTGTGTAGTTATTTTAAAGCTTAAAAACCCCTTAGGGTTTTTGATACTTTGCACAAAAAGTATAATGTTAAATCATGCCTGATTTTTAATATAAATGTTAATGTGTTGTCAAGAATAAAGTAAACTTGATGAAATATAAAAATATAATGAAAATTAAATAAATATTAGTTAAGCTTTTTCTATAATATATTATGATATTATATTTCTACATTTCATTGAGCAATATATTTTTATAAAAAAATATTGGTGATATATCGTCAAAAAATTATCTTGATTGGGCACGAATCTCGAGGTAAAATCAAGTTGGAAACTTTAAAAATTAATTCGGAGACCATCTGAACTCTGATTTCAACAAACTTATAGTCGAGCTGAACATCTAAAAAATACAGACCCAACGACACCAAATTTGACTCAATTTGAGCCCAAATGGGTCCAAATCGAAGACTTGAAGCATATTTGGAAGGGTCAAACCATAATTTGGATTACCAAACGGTCTCCAAACGTGACATGCATGCTTATAGTAGAATCGAGCGGCTCGATGAGATGAATCCAACGAGCCCAAGATCGTCGAGTTATGACATCATTAAGACATTCAAATGTCCAGTCAACAGTCTATGATCAAGAGGATCGATATCAACCGTCCACTCAAACCACTCCCAATTTACCCATAATCTTCCTCTTATTTACTGGTCATGCCCCTCTCAAAAAATTATAAATAGACTCCTCATTTCTCATGGATGAAAGAGGGAGGAGGAGGAAGAGATAGCCAAGGAAGAAGGAGGGAGGAGGAGGAAGAAGGAGCCAAGAAAGAAGGAGGAAGAAGGAGCCAAGGAAGAAGAGAAGGAAGAGCTCTCTTGCCACTAGACTCCTCCTCGACCACCTTTGAGCTTCCCCTGGCTGCCGACTGACTCCGGACCACCTCCGGCCACCAATTGACACTGGAATTTTGCCCGTCGATAGATTTCTACCAGACGCTGGACTTCCGCCTATTGTCGAATTTCCACCCAACACCGAACTTCTGTCCGATGCTAGACTTCTACCTGTCACCGAACTTCCACCCGTCACCAAATTTCTTTCCGATGTTGGACTTTTGCCTGACGTCGGACTTTCACCGGGTGTCGGACTTCTACCCAACGCCAAACTTATGCCCATCATTGGACTTTCATCGGACTTTTATCTAACACCAGACTTCTGACCATCGCCAAACTTCTACCCGATGCCAGACTTGTACCCATCATTAGACTTTTATCCAACATCGGACTTCTGTCTATTGTCGACTTCTACCCGACGCCATCCTTCCGACCTCCGTCTCCAGACAACGGTCTTTATAACCTCTATCGCCCACCGACTATGGTTCTTTCAACCTCCATCACCCATCGACTACGGTCCTTCCGACCTCCGTCGCCCTCCGACTGCGGTCCTTTCGACCTCCGTCGCCAGCTGACTGCGGTCAGCTACGGTTCTTCTGACCTCAGTTGCCTGCCAACTACGGACCTTCCGACCTCGATCCTTTTCTTCAAACAAGAAAACTCTTTTGCCACTTTTCTTTCAAGAGAAACCTTGAGAGAGAGAGAGAGAGAGAGAGAGAGAGAGAGAGAGCTTGGGAGAGAGAGAGGATCTTGTGAGGGGGAGTTTGTGAGGGATTCACAAACATTTCTCCAAGCAATGATCAGAGTCGTCTTCTCCATTCGTCGTCTCTCGTCTTGTCGATGTTTTCTATAGGAGGATCGTTCGCAAGAAGATTCAGGTTCTCTGCCCGCTTCAGGAGGAAGCGAAAGGAGTTCAGGTTCTCTGCCTGCTTCAGGAGAAAGCGAAAGGAGTACGGGTTCTCTGCCCGCTTCAGGAGGAAGCGAAAGGAGTTCAGGTTCTCTGCCTCATCGGGTTTGTGAAAAGGAGTTTTATACAGGCTTCTCCGCCTTACTGTGAGAGCAGAAGGAGAGTCACTTTTTTGTTAGTGCAATACCCAGAGAGGAGGCTCCGGGGGGTGGACGTAGGTCAAGTTGACTGAACCACTATAAAATCTAGTGTGCTCTTATTAATTATTTTCTGCACTTTATTTTTTTGTTATTATCTGCTTGGGTGAAATCTGTAGTTGATCTTTTCATTTCTGTGTTTACTTGTTTCCGCTGCAAATTATCAAAAAGATTTTTTCTGTTGCTCACGAATTTTTTAAATAACCAATTCACCCCCCCTCTTGGTTAGCCTTGGGACTAGTTCATCAGGGCTTAACATCCCTATCGAGCTTTCAAGTGGTATCAGAGCGGGATTCAAAAATTAAGTTTAAAAACTTTTGAATTTGATCCATGGCTAACTTTAGTAATCAAAATATTGCTGAAAGTTATTCAATTACACGACCGCCATTATTTGATAACATACCTTTTGATTTTTGAAAAACTCACATGTCCACCTTTTACAATCAATTGATTATCGCATGTGGATGCTTGTTAAAGACGGCTATAAACCACCTTTTAGAATGGTTAACAATATTAAAACTTAACTGTCTTTCACTGATTGGACTTTTGATGATCGTGACTTAGCCCAACTGAATGCCAAATGTTTAAACTATTTTTTTGTGCTTTAAAATCTGAGGATTACATGTGTGTTTCTATTTATACAACTGGTAAAGAAATTTGGGATAGATTGTGCATTACTTATGAAGATACAACTGAAGTCAAACAGTTTAAGTTAAATATATTGTTGCATAACTACAATCTTTTTTGCATGAAACTTACTGAGTCTATTTTTGAAATATATATGAGGTTCACTCAAATTGTCACTTCTTTGCATGATTTAGGAAGAGAACTTACAAACTATGAAAAAGTGAACAAGATTTTGAGATATTTGCCTTCTTTGTTTGATGCTAAGATAACTGCAATTACTAAATCAAAAGTTTTGTACAATTATTCTATTGACAACTTACTTGGGTCACTCATTGCTTACGAGAAAGGGGTGAACCAAAGACAGCTTGATGTAGGTGAGAAGAAGAAGGAGAAAATTATGGTGCTGAACGCCAACGATACTGACACTGATTATTTCGGGTCTGATAGTGATGATGTTGCCTTAATCACTAGGCAATTTAAAAGTTTTCTAAGGAAGAAACATAAGAACTTTCAGAAGTGGAACAAGGGTAAGTCCAGTAAAAATTTTAAAAGTTCATCTGATACTATTTGTTTTGAATGCAGGAAGCCTGGACACATTAAAGCTGATTATCCTACACTTAAAGCTCACCCAAGCAAAGAGAAAGGTGAGGAAAAACTCAAGTTTAAGAAGGACAAGAAGCGGATTCAAAAGGCGTTCTCGGTAGATTCTGCATCCGACTCCTCTGAGACTAAAGCTGAAGAGGAGGAAACTAATTTGTGTCTGATAGCTGATGATCATCCTAGTCAGTCTAACCAGGAAGAGGTATGTGAGCTTACTTACGATCAATTATTTGAAGTATCTGAAAGAATTCACGCATCTTATAAGAAACTTAAGAAATTACATGCTAGTCTGAAATTAGATTTCTTAATCTTGCAAAAAGAGCATGATTCTGTAGTTAAAGATCATTCCACACTTGACAGTAATCACATGTCTTTACTTAATAAATTAGATGAACTGAATAAAAAGTATTTTGATCTGATTACTTAGCATGATTCATTGAAAACCTCGCATGTTAATTTAGAAAGAGTTTTTAAAGAATTAGACAATGGCATGTGAAGTGGAGAGTAGTAATAGAGCATCGAAATTTGAAATTGCAAGTCTTAGCAAGGAGAAATGAATTTTTAAGAGTAAAAATTACTATTTTTGAAAAAATAAAATACCTCCTACTTTTGCACAATTTTATGCACCTCCACCTTTTGAAGAATCTGTTTCAAAATCATTAAAGCTTGTTTCATACAAACCTAGGAAGAGACACCATCACCCACGTAGATTAGTTAACCCTTTTCCTGGTGTTAGATATTTTTCTTGTAGCATGTTAGGACACATCTCCCACACCTACACTATTCACTGTAATACACATTGGGTGTGGAGGCCCAAATTTCCTGTTTCACAGCACAACACACATGCATTGCATTCTTCTTTTTATAAGAAGGAACCCAAACCTGTTTGGATTGCTAAATCTGACATTTGATTATTTTGTAGGTGTGCTCTCACACAAGATCTCGTGAGAGCATGTGGTACCTGGACAATGGATGTTCAAAACACATGACTGGAGATATAAATCAGTTCATTTCACTGGAGGCCAGGGCTGGAGGCAAGGTTACACTTGGAGACAACACCACCAGGAGGGTGGTAGGTTTAGGTATAATTGGTGATTCAAAAAATTTTATGATTGATAATGTGTTGCTTGTAGATGAATTGAAACACAACCTGCTGAGCATCAGTCAACTCTGTGATAAAGGATACAACATCAAATTCCTGCCCACTTGCTGCATTTTAAGCTTAAATGATAAAATTGTTTTACAGGGACAGAGGATTAATAATATCTACATGCTGGATGAAAGTTGATTTAAAGCTGATGTTTCAATTTGCTTAAAAACTGCTGCTGATGAGTCTTAGTTGTGGCACAGGAGATTATGTCATGCCAGTATGAAAATTCTTAGAAGAGTCACCCAAAAGGACTTAGTTAGAGCTGTCCCCAAGCTTAAGTTCATTAAGGATCACATGTATGATGCCTGTCAATTATGGAAGCAAGTCCAGTCCTCCTTTCACTTTGTTAAGGATATTAACACCTCTAGACCTTCAGAAGTCCTTCACATGGATCTCTTTGGACCCATTAGCACTGCCAGCTTAGGGGGGAAAGTCTATGGTTTTGTGATTGTTGATGATTACTCGATGTTCACTTGGATTAAATTTTTGTGACATAAATCTGAGTCATTTGATGAATTTAAGTCCTTCTCCACTTGGATTCAGAGGAAGTTAGGTTGTGAGATCTTGACTATTCATAGTGATCATGGTAGAGAGTTTGAAACTTTCTGTGAGGAGCAAGGGATTAGTCATAATTTTTCAGCTCCTAGGACCCCTCAGTAGAACGGGATAGCTGAAAGAAAGAACATGACCTTAGTGGAAGCCGCTAGAGCCATGCTTGCTGAGTATTCACTTCCAAAATACTTTTGGGATGAAGCGGTGAACACTGCCTGTTATATGCTGAATAGGGTGAATGTTAGATCAAATCTTAACAAGACACCTTATGAGATCATTAAGAGTAGAACTCTAAACCTGTCCCACCTCCATGTCTTTGGCTGTAAGGTTTTCATTCTGAACAACAGGAAATCATCCTTAGAAAAGTTTGACCATAAATCTGATAAAGGAGTGTTCTTAGGCTATTCTAGTGTGGGGAAATCCTTTAGGGTGTTTAATAAGAGGACTTTGGTGGTGGAAGAGACAACTCATGTGGTGTTTGATGAATCTGATCCTAAGGAGACTAGAGTTGAGGAAGAAGAAGAGGTAGGAGAGATTACCCAAGGGGTTGAAAATACAAATCTGGAGGAAAGGGTAGAACCTCAAAACACGTTGCCTAGAGATTGGAGATATTCTTCGAGTCATCCTAAAGAACTGATCTTAGGAGACCCTTATGAAGGTGTTAGGACTAGGCATGGACTTAGGAATGAAGTAAACTACTCTACCTTTATCTCAATGATTGAACCCACCAACATCAATCAAGCCCTTTCTGATGAATTTTGGATCTTAGCTATGCAAGAGGAACTGAATCAATTTGTAAGGAATGATGTTTGAGAGTTAGTAGAAAGACCTAGGAATTAAAGTATAGTGGGAACCAAGTGGGTCTTTAAGAATAAGATGAATGATTCTGGTGTGGTGGTTAGGAATAAGGCAAGATTGGTGGCTAAGGGGTATAATCAGATTGAATGGATTGATTTTGAGGAGACCTTTGCCCCTGTAGCTAGATTGGAAGCCATTAGGGTGCTACTAGCCTTTGCCTGTTATAAGGGATTTAAGCTGTTTCAAATGGATGTCAAGAGTGCCTTTTTAAATGAGGTAATAAAAGAGGATATTTTTATAGAACAACCCCCAGGTTTTGAGAGTTCCCAATATCCAAATCATATGTACAAATTAAAAAAGGCCTTAAATGAATTGAAACAGGCACCCAGAGCTTGTTATGAGAGGCTTAACACTTTCCTTTTATAAAGAGAGTTTGTTAAGGGGAGCGTAGACACCACCCTTTTTCTGAGGAGAGTAGGGGATGATTTACTCATTTTTCAGATCTATGTTGATGATATAATTTTTGGATCTATTGAGAAAAAAAATAAGGTGATGATTTTTCTAAAATAATGAGTAAGGAGTTTGAGATAAGTATGATGGGAGAATTATCCTACTTTTTGAGGTTTAGTATAAGGCAAATAAATGATGAGACCTTTCTCAATCAATCTAAATACACTAATAATATTTTGAAGAAATATAAAATGATCAAAGACAAGCCAATCAACACTCCCATGAGCTCCTCTGTTCAGTTAGATAAGGATTCAAGTGAAAAATTTGTTGATCCGAAGAAGTATAGAGGAATAATTGGATCACTGCTTTACCTGACTGCTAGCTGACCTGATATTATGTTTAATGTTTGTCTTTGTACTAGGTTTCAAGTTGATCCTAAAGAGTCTCACCTGACTGCTGTTAAGAGAATTCTTAGAAATCTTTTAGGGACCTCAAACCTAGAAATCTGGTACCCTAGGCACAGCATCTCTTTTGAGATTATTAGATATTCTGATTCTGACTTTATAGGGTGTAGGGTGGATAGAAAAAGTACTTCTGGAACTTGACAATTCATAAAATAGTCTTTAGCCTTCTGATCTAGTAGAAAATAGAACTCAGTTACACTTTCTACTGCTGAAGCTGAGTACATTGCCTTAGGAAGTTGTGTGGCCCAGGTTCTTTGGTTAAAGCAACAAGTTTTGGATTTAGGATTACCTGTTAGCACAATTTTTGTTCTGTGTGATAATACTAGTGTCATCTGTATTTCTAAGAATCCAATCCAACATTCTAGAACCAAACACATTGATATAAGGTATCACTTCCTTAGAGACCATATTACAAAAGGGAATATTGAGCTGCATTATGTAACAACTGAAAATCAGCTGGCTGACATATTTACTAAATCACTGGCCTTTGACTTATTTAGCATTTTGACGACCAGATTGGGTGTGATTGACATAAATGTATGATTCTGATGACTACTGATTTATGATTTATCTGTTTTTATTTTGTTTCTGTTAGTTAGTTATTTGATTTGATTATCTATTTCTTGTTAATTTTTTATTTTTCTGCTGATTTTCATTTTAGTCTTGTTGTTAGTTCTGATTCGAGTATTTATTTTGATGAGATTTTTTATTTTTTTTTACTTACTATTTTATTCCTTTCAAAATCCGATCACTGTTCACTACTGCTGATAAATTAGATTTCTAACTGAAATATTTGCCTTTTTTTGTTTGAAAGCTTGTAAGCAGTAATTGATTCTACTGGATCTGTTAAAGGGAAGAAATATTGATGATTGTTTCTCTTTCTCTAACTCCTTTAATGGTGTATTATTTCTTTTGGATAAAATTTTTTTTTCAAAATTAAAAAGTTAATTTTTGAAATAGATATCTATTTTATCTTCCTACAGTAATCTACCTCATATGAATAGTATTTTTAAAGTTTTGAGTCATTATTATGATTTTCTAAACCAAGTGATTGCACTTCATATGATGTCTGATTTTTATTTTATGAATTACTCTTCCTTATTGTAGAGAGTGAGATTTATCGTCTCTTATGTCTGGAAGGTAATTTTACAGCTGAGATTTTTTAACGATTTTGAGAGGGAGAAAGCTTACAAAAGATGCTCAAAGAGCGCCAAAATGAAAAAGAGGTATAAAATTAGTCCAAACTGAAAAGATGTGCAATGTCGCCAAAAATTGAAAGAATACACAAAGTGTATCAAAAAATAAAAGATGCGCAAAGCGCCAAATAAATTGAAAAAAAATGGGCACAAAATGAGTCCACAAAGAAATAGGCTTTCTTCCCTTTCAGATCTTTAAATGTCTTAAAAAAATTCATGCACCCTTAATATTTTCAAAAGCTTGAGACAAAAAATCATGATTTTTTATTTATTATTTTGTAATATTATTATATCAGATATTTTTTTGGAACGAGGCTTGAGAGGATCTCTTTTCAAATCTAATTTCTTTCTTCTGAATTGGATTTTTATTTTGAAAGGAATTTACATCTATAAGATGTCCAAGGTGGGAGTTACGAAAGTTGATTTTTCAATTTTTTTAGATTTCAGCACTGTCAATCGTCTTCTTATTGGTTTTTGGATTCAAAATCAAGGAAAAATTCTGAATTACTAGAGCTGATCGATTAAAAAAAACCTTATTGTTTTATTTTTTTGTGTTTCTTGTTTCTAGTTTTATTTCCTCTATTTTTATTTTTATTTTGTTGTACATATTTTTAGGATCCCTGATCTTTCCTCTCCATCCTTCATCTTTTTCACTTTTTCTTCACATCGTCCTGGCCGATCCCCACATTGTCCTGGACAATCTTCTTCGTCCTGGATGATCCATTCAAATCATCCCACTCTGATCAAATGATTGAGATGCAACAATTATTGGTGATCGTCCTGGATGATCCTTACATCGTCATGGACGATATGATCCATATTTCCAGATCCTGATCAAATGGCTGAGAATGTACCAATTATTGTTCATCGTCCTGGATGATCCACCTCATCATCCTAGACGATCTACGTGTCACCAGTTGGATGATTCGAATTTTTCCCGTCCTATGCATTTATTGCATATCATCCCGGACAATCCACCTCATCATCCTGAATGATACTTTTTTATCAATAGTCGTTCGGTTGGACTCCTCGGGACGATCGCCTGTCTCTAATCATCCTGGATGATCTCTGATCGTCCTGGACAATTCGGCCGCCTTTTTGACCAATCGTCCTGACCGTCATAATTAATCATATCGTCCTAGACGATCCTGTGATCGTACGGGACGATCTGGCCTACTTCTACTTAAACAGCCATTTTTCTTCAGTTTTCTTCACCCCTCTTCCTTCTATACTTCCTCTCTTGTGATTTTAATGGCTGGTGGAAAGAGATCTAGGCATCAAGGTGCAAGCTCCTCTCGGGGAAATATCGATCCCCGCTTTCCAAATATAGCCGATCAGGCTGCCTTCCAACGATATCTTGAAGTTGGAATCACACAATCCAAGATCGTCAAACCCCGCACCCTTACCTACCTTATCCTGGATCTATTTGTGCATACCTCCATCTCCTTCATCCTCACCCTGGCCTTCTCCTTTAGCACTGAACTTCTCAGGGTCTTTTTTGCAAATCTTCACATTGTCGTTGACTACTCCACCCTTCACTCCTTTATTAATCAGCGACCTGTAGATCTCACCGCCCAGGATTTTACCATATCCTTCAACTCTCTGTCACTGGCGAAAAACTCCACACCCTAGTTTCTGATCCTGATTATCATTGGAGTGTCGCCAATCATTTAGAAATACCAATGCCCCTTCCACGACAATGCTTGCTCTTCCCTACTTAAGGATGCCCATACCATTCAACATGTCCTTCGTTCTTCCATTATCCCAAAGGTTGGGGACCGTATTCACATCACACCTTTACTTTCCCTGACCACCTACTACATCATGGCCCACTGGGACTTCAATGCTACTGATATCCTTTTTTGCTATATCAAGCATATCACTGCCATTAGGGATCCGGGACATAGACGACGCCTAAATCTAGCTCTAGGACACATCATTGCATATGCTCTGGAGACAAATACGATCTACAATATCTAGTTCCTGCCAATGTCCCTCCTTCCTACTTCACAAATAATTCCTCCCATGTACTCCACAATACCCTACTACATCCGGAACCCGCCCCAGATGTAGAGGAGAAAGAGGAAGAAGCTGTTCCTGTTCCTGCTGCACCTGATGAACCTACTCCCCTTCGTATTACATCCCCTTTTGATCATCTGGTATAACGGTTTGACCAGTAGGAGGCCCGGTTTGAGTCTTATGTGGCTGTCTAGGAGCAGCAGCACACTGAGTATCTGCAGCGCTTCAATGACTATGCTGCTCAGCAGCAACAGCAGCACGACCAGGACATTGCCTGGTTTGGAGCACATTTCACCGCCATTTACAGTTACTTTCAGCCACCACCTCCTCCTCCTTCTGATCAAGATCTGCCTCCATTTTAGCTTTGTGTTATTTTATGCTTGTAGTGTTGTGTCTATTCCTCTTCCTTTTTGTGATGTCAAAAGGGAGAGTTAGTGTTTTGAGTGACTAGTAGTTTCTTGTACTATTCTAGTCTTGTACTATTCTAGTTGTTTCTTGTATTGCTCTTATTTTGTAGTTATTTTCCTTATTGTATTTTATGTTTAGTAAAATTTGGAATGAAATATTTTCTTTCGTACGTGCATTGGTTACTCCTATTTATTTTATTTGAAACTACTGCATCAATTTTGCCATCATCAAAAAGGGAGAGATTGTTGCAAATTTGGATTCAAGAAGTATAGTTTTGATGATGAAAAATATGTTTGTGTTCTATTTTGTTTGGCTAATCATTTCAGGTACAAAAGATTAAATGCAATTCAAGTCAACTCAAGATCGGGTCCAAGTGTGTCTAAATATAATTTTTTCTCTTTCTTGAGTCAAATATAATGTAATTGATCCCCTAGCTAAATAACCTTGCACACACACACACACTCAGGGGGAGAGTTTCTGTTCAATTTTTGTTCTGATCATCCCAAACGTTATCCGCATCATCCTAGATGATCCAGTGAAAATAGAAACCCTAATTAGGGTGACCAAGTTAAGTCTGTCTGATTAAGCCGATCGTCCTAGACGATTCGTCAATCATACGGGACGATAGGCTCAAATCAGAAATTCTTAGCTTCTAGATCAAGTTAGGTAAGTTTTATTTTTAAAGATTTGATCTGATCGTCTCAGATGATACGTGTATCGTCCTAGACAATCCATTATAATCATGCCTAAATTAGTCTGGTAATTAAGGAAAGTAATTAAGGTCTGATTGATTCGATCATATCATCCTAGACGATCACAGGATCGTACGGGATGATGTGTTAAAAATCTTGATCGTCCAACATGTTTCACCTGTGCGTCCAGAGCGGTAATCAGGATGATTTTGGCACTTTTTGAACTAAACGTACAGGACGATAGAAATATCTTCATAGACGATCAAGTCATTTTGAGGTCATCCAGCATAAGTTCCTCTGGATGAAATTCCTGATTTACGCTAATCATCCCGGACAATCGCAGAATCGTATAGGATGATCTGAATAACTTTTTTCTACTAATCCTCCAGGAGAACCAGATCTTCTAGGCTGAAATATGTGATTTTGAACTGATCATACAGGATGATCTAGATATTGTCCTGGATGATATTGGCCAACCAGTTGAGATTAAGGGCAATTTTTTAGCCCTCCTTTAAAAGATCCTTTTCTTCAAATAAGAAAAATATTTTACTACTTTCCTTTCCAGAGAAACCTTGAGAGAGAGAGAGAGAGCTTGGGAGAGAGAGAGAGAATCTTGTGAGGGGGAGTTTGTGTGGGATTCACAAAGGTTGCTCCAAGCATGGATCAGAGTCATCTTCTCCGCTCGTCGTCTCTCGACTTGTCGGTATTTTCTGTAGGAGGATCGTTCGCAAGAAGATCTGGGTTCTATGCCCGCTTCAAAAGGAAGTGAAAGGAGTTCAGGTTCTCTGCCTGCTTCAGGAGGAAGCGAAAGGAGTCAAGGTTCTCTGCCCGCTTCAGGAGTAAGCAAAAGGAGTTCAGGTTCTCTGCCTCACCGGGTTGGTAAAAATTAGTTTTATACAGGCTTCTCCGCCTTGCTGTGAGAGCAGAAGGAGAGTCATTTTTGTGTTAGCGCAATACCCGGAGGGGAGGCTCTGGGGAGTGGACGTTGGTCAAGTTGACCAAACCACTATAAAATCTGGTGTGCTCTTTCTGATTATTTTCTACACTTTATTTTTCTGTTATTATCTGCTTGGGTGAAATCTATGGTTGATCTTTTCATTTTTATGTTTACTTGTTTCCGCTGTAAATTATCAAAAAGATTTTTCCTGTTGCTCACAAATTTTTTAAATAACCAATACACCCCCCTCTTGGTTAGCCTCGAGACTAGTTCATCAGGGCTTAACGTCCCTATCAAACTTTCAGCCCGCTAGCAACAGTCTTTATGACCTCCGTCACCTGCCAACTACAGTCCTTTCGACCTCCGTCGTCCGCTGACTATGGTCGGCTATGGTCTTTCTGACCTCCGTTACTCACTGACTACGATCCTTCCAATCTCCATCGTCAGACAATAATTTTTTCGACCTCCGTCGCCCACCAACTATGGCTCTTTCGATTAGATGAACACGTCATCAATGATTCTTTGTATTCTCACTATGTAATGTACTCCATATGATGTACATCAAGCCAAGGCCTTCATCCCAAGGCCTCATTTGTAATCGACTGCAAATAGTAGTGGATTCATTCAAACTGGGCTAGGCTCCGTGGTTTTTTCCCTTTTCAGGATTTTTCACATAAAAATTTTGATGTCTCTTATCAATATCGCACCCTCTCTTTTTATCTGTATGTGTGCTGGATCTTCATACAAAGCTAAGACGTTAACCTTTATACTTCTCTACCGCCACAAATATTCCAGGATGTAACAGTTTGGCACCGTCTGCGAGAAAGTGGTTCCCGAATAGGGGGCAACTATTGCTCCAATCTCAAAAGATCGCTCTTATGAACATCCTAATTTTAGCCATTGTTGCATCAATTTCATAAGAATTAGATGTGGAGTGGGGGGGCAACTTTGACTCCAACTGTGGTAAAAAAGATCCTCCAATACTTTCAACATCAAGATAATATTTCAAGAAAATCCCAGCAAATGCAAGGATGCTTCCAATCAATTATAAGCTTTATATAGTCCTTTAATGGACTTCTACTCCTTAGGTAAGGTCTTAATCTTGACCTCAAAAAGGTAGTAACGGTCTAAAGATAGACCATTCTTCACCCTTGATTTGGGATACACGAGATATTTTCCCCCTCCTAATAAAGGCAAAATTGATCCCAGGGGGATTCGATTCGACCTCTTCTATATAGGTTAATGTCATTGAGCAAATGATCTAATATAAAATCTTGGATAGGTCATACATCCTTGGTGGATTCTTTCGACCTCTTCCATATAAGTTAACGTCATCGGGTAAATACTCTGACATACAACCTTAGATAGGTCCTACATCTTTGGTGGATTCTTTTGACCTCTTCCACATTGGTTAACGTCATCGAGCAAAGGCTCTGACATACAACTTCGGATAGATTCTACATCCTTGGTGGATTCTTTCAATCTCTTCCATATAGATTAACGTCACTGAGAGGTGCTCTGACATACAAACTCGGATAGGTCATACATCCTTGGTGGATTCTCACGACCTCTTTCATGTAGGTTAACTTCATCGAGCGGCGCTCGGATATACAACCTTAGATAGGTCATATATCCTTGGCAGATTCTCTCAACCTCTTCCTTATAGTTAACGTCATCGAGCAATACTCTGACATATAATCTCAGATAGGTCATACATTCTTGGTGGATTCTCTCAGCTTCTTTCACTCAAGCATACAAAAATTTTAGCAAGCTAACAAGCCTCAAAGAGCACGAAAAGCACAGATATATCAAATCATATCTCAAAGATGCAAAAATGGCTTAGTTCATTTCAAATGAAAAATAAGCATCACGCTCATACAATAATTTCAACTTCATATATAATATCATTAGAGTTACATAGATTTAACATCTAGTTCAAATATACATTCATTTTGGCAAGAAGCTAAAATTAAAATTACATCAGCATCATCCTCATAAGTTAATGTCTTCAAGCAACAAATAACTTCAAAAAATTTTAATTAACTTTGGTGGATTCTATTGACCTCTTCTCTACTGCATAATAAAGCATCTCATACAACTTTTTTTTAAAGAAAGGTTTTAACCTGATCATCATTAGGCCTCCACTCAGTTGTCACTGTAAGTGTACTAAGATGGCACACTGCTTCGACCTCTTCAAAGAAAGGGATGTCTGATGTCGGTACACGCAGAAAGGATGCATATTGCCTTAGCAGAATGCAACTGGACCACCACCATCGTCGGCCTTCGTCTGATGACCTCCTTTGGTCCTTTATTTCATATCAGCCCTCATCGACTTCTCGCTCGACTACTGATAGCGGCACCCCTCCAACTCTCTCCTTCAGCTCTCCACTCAGCCATTGACTGCCAACAGACTTCCACTCGATCATCCATCACTGAAGGACTTCCGCTCAAATAGCATCAAAATTCTCCCAGTCTACTAATCACTTCTTGTTCTCCTCCCGGATATAATTATCGTCAGATCTTCTCAAATCACCCTCGCATGCAAGAAGTATTTGATCTTCTTCTGTCAATGACAGTTATTAAGAGAGTAAACTCTCATCGTAACTTCTTCTACACAAGAGAGGGGCACTGAAGCTTGATAGGGGAATGTCGCCTATCTCCGACAGTGCAATTCCTTCAATGTAAGAAGAAGAATACAAGAGAAGAACAAGGAGGAAAAAAATCTCCTTCTACATAAGAGAGGGGTACTGAAGCTTGATAGGGGAATGCCGCCTATCTTCGATAGTGGAATGCCTCAAATGTAAGAAGAAGACTAGATGAGAAGAAAAGGAATGACTGCAAAAACTCTAACTTCTACACAAGGAGAGAGGCCGTGAATTTGAGTAGGGATGCCACCTACCAAAAATAGGGGAATGCCTCAACTGTAAGAAAGTTAGAGGGAGAAGAAAGGAAGGAGAAAGATGCAATTTTTTCCCTTGCCTTAAGGGCCTATTTATAGGAGAAAATTTAGGGGAAATAGTTTAAAATTTGGGGAAAAATTTACCTCCAATTATGTTTACAATTTTTCAAAAATTCTTCTAGAATTTTCTAGAAATGTTTTGGGCCCCACACAAAAAGGAAAGAGATAACAATTTGTCTCTTTCCTTTAAAAAAAAGGGTCCCACTCAAAAAAAATTCTGAAAATAAAAAAAAATCATTAAGTGGGGTGGCTGTAGTCGCCACCCCCTCTTTCTTATTATGAAAAAACAAAAAACAAAAAAAAAATGTGGGGCCCACAACAAAAAAAATTAATTATCTCCTCTCTTGGAAGGGGAGCAAACCGCCATGGGTAAAAAAAAAGTTCAAAATATAGCGGCGCAAACCACTTCAAAAAAAATACATATATATAACTATTTTTAGGAGGTGCTTCATGCGCCCCTTCAGCCCTTAAGCCCATGCATCAGCGCAGGCCATCTCCAGTGGCGACGGCCGGCGGCCAGCCAACAGGCCAGTTGGTTCGGCCACCAAAATGCGTCCGGGCCCATTTTTTTGGCTCGAACAGTCCAAATCGAACATTTTTGGGGTCCCTAGAACCATTTGTCAACGTTCTATATTCAATATTGGCACTTTCTGAGCTCAATGGAGCTTTTATGATCAAGTTTGAGCAAAGTCACATTTTTTTAACAGATTTTTCAGACATTTTTTTTATATTTGATCATATTTAAAATGTTGAGACAAGTATTTTTGGACTTCTAGAGCTTCAACGTCCGAAAATAGGGGGGTGATATATCATCAAAAAATTATCTTGATTGGACACGAAGCTTGAGGCAAAATCAAGTTGGAAACTTCAAAAATTAATTCGGAGACCATCTGAACTTCAATTTCAGCAAACTTATAATCAAACTAAACATCTTAGAAATACAAACCCAGCGACACTAAACTCAACTCAATTCAAGCCCAAATGGGTTCAAATCGAAAACTCGAAGCATATTTGGAAGGGTCAAACCATAATTTGGATTACCAAACGTGATTTTCTTATAGTTGAATCAAGCGGCTCGATGAGATGAATCCAACGAGCGCAAGGTCGATGAATTCTAACATCATTAAGGCATTCAAATGCCCAGTCAACGATCTATGATCAAGGGGATGGATATCGACCGTCCACTCAAATCAGTGCAAATTTAACCCTAATCTTCATCCTATTTACTGGTCATGCCACTCTCAAAAAATTATAAATAGACCCCTCATTTCTCATGGATGAAAGAGGGAGGAGGAGGAGGATGAAGGAGCCAAGAAAGAAGGAGGGAGGAGGAGGAAGAAGGAGCCCAGAAAGAAGGAGGGAGGAGGAGCCAAGGAAGAAGAGAAGGAAAAGCTCTCTTGCCACTAAACTCCTCCTCAACTACCACCGGACTTCCCCCTACTGCCGACTGACTTCGGACCATCTCTCGGCCAACAACTAACACCGAAATTCCACCCGTCGATAGATTTCTAGCCGACACCGGACTTCTGCCTATTGTCAGATTTCTACTCGACCCCAAACTTCTACCCGATGCCAGACTTCTGCCCGTCACCGGACTTCCATCGGTCGTTGAATGTCTACCCAACGCCGGACTTCCACCCGACGCCGAACTTTTACCTAGCGTCGGTCTTCTAACCAACGGCAAACTTATGCCCGTCGTTGGACTTTCATCCGACTTTTATCAGCCACCGGACTTCTGTCCATCACTAAACTTCTACCAGACGCCAGACTTCCGCCCATCATTAGACTTTTATCCTACACTAGACTTCTTTCTATCACCGAACTTCTACCCAACGCCATCCTTCCAACTTCCGTCTCTAGAAAATAGTCTTCATGACCTCCGTCGCCCACCGATTACGGTCCTTTCGACCTCCATCGCTCGCCGACTACCGTCTTTCCGTTCTCTATCACCCGCCGACTGCGGTCCTTCCGACCTCTGTCACCTGCCGACTACGGTCAACTACGGTCCTTCTGACCTCCGTCGCCCATCGACTACGGTCCTTCTGACCTCCGTCGCCCACTGACAATGGTCCTTCTGACCTCCGTCGCCCACCGACAAAGGTCCTTCCGACCTCCGTCGCCCGTCGACTATAGTCCTTCTAACCTCCATTGTGTGCCAGCAACAGTCTTTTCGAGCGCCGTCACCCACCGACTTCAGTCTTTTTGAACTCTATCGCCCGCCAACTATTATCGGCTATGGTTCTTCCGTCCTCCGTCGCCCACCGACTACATCCTTGCAATCTCTGTCGTTAGACAACAATTTTTCCAACCTCCATCGCCCGCCAACTATGGCCCTTCCTATTAGACGAACACGTCATCAATGATTCTTTGTATTCCCACTATGTAATGTACTTCATAAAATGTACATCAAGCCAAGGCCTTCCTCCCAAGGAAGGGCCTCATTTGTAATCGACTGTAAATAATAGGGGATTCATTCAAATTGGGTCATTCCCCGTGGTTTTTTCCCTTTTCGAGGTTTTCCACATAAAAATCTTGATGTCTCTTATTAATACCGCACCTTCTCTTTTATATGTATGCGTGCTGGATCTTCGTACAAAGCTAAGATATTAAACTCTATACTTCTCTACAGCCACGAATATTCCATGACGTAACAATTGGCATTTAATTTTTTAATTGCATATTTTTAGTAATTTATTAAAGAACATATGCCTATAATGTATTTTGTCCAACTTTTTCCATTAAGGTCAAGTCTTGTGCATGTCACATCATTTGTGTCTCATGTCAATGTTGTACTTAATAAATATAGGCACCAACTCCATAGCTTCATCATGGAGAATACTCATTAAGAGCAACTTATCCATATCAGCATGAGTACTAGACTTTATTTCTTAGAGCACAACAACCAACAAAGCATTATAAGGTGAAGCTAAAGAGATTAATAGTCAAATGCTTAATGTAATCATGAAGAAATGTAACAAAAAAAGTTCACTTCAAAGTTACTATGAAGATGATAAGGCAAGTGGCTAAATTTATTTACATCACATAAAATATTGTCCTTCCTTAAACTATATAGACCATTTTATATTTATTAACAATTTATAAAGAAGATTTTTGTATTCAAGGATCATGCAAACTTAAAGCCCTTCAATTAAAAAAAAAAACTTAAAGCCCTTCAATTTAAAAAAAAAAACTTAAATCCCTCCAATTAAAAATAAATGAAAAAGATAACAAAAAATAGAGATGAGCTACCGAAGAAAAGGAAAAACTCAAAAGTTACCAGAATATCTAATTCTATCGTGCTTGGGCACATACCCCTCGATCGCATTAGCAGACCCAATACATTGATCTAAAGAAATTTCCCCCGCTCCAGCATCCCCTTTCTCCTTAATTCTCAAACTCTTAATCACCAAATCTACTTCATCTCCTAATTCCTTGCCTCCAACATCCCAATTCCAAACAAACGGAGGGATTCCTCAATTCTTGATTGATTCAGATCGCATACACATTCCACGCTGAGACTCTTGGAGAATGCCAAGCTATGGGCCTGGCAAGCTTCAGAGCAGTATTTACAGGTCTCCTCGAGGTCATAGATATGGTGATCTCAAAGGGATACTCGAAATTGGGCACCACATTCGCTGTCTACAGAAAGACGGTTGTAACAAAGGGGGTTGCCACGGAAGTCGACGATGGAGCGATCGACAACAACGTCCTGATAATCAAGGCGAGACAAGAGAGAACAAGCAATGAGGAGCTATTCGATGGAGTATGAAGTGCATTTCGATGAGGGAGAATTGAATACGATAGACGGCCTCTGCGACGTTCATCGGCCAATAGCATATTTACAGCCATTGTCGTGAGTGGTTGACCGCAGAAGAGGTATAAAAGGGAGGAGAGGAGCATGGGATATTATAATTTAGGTGATGTTTTGTATCAGTGCCAAATAGCAAAAATGGCAACTTCAAATCCTACAATCTTCAATCCTAGTTGTAAATTGTTTTATCGTTCCAAAGCCTTCTTCCTTCGTTGTTTACTCTTTCTTCTCAAGCGAGCTCCAGTCGCAACTTTCACATAGAGGGTTTTGATAATTTGGAGAAGATGAACAACACTGTGAAAGTTTCGGGTTAAGTTATCTATGACTTAAGTTTATCTTCGTCTTTATTACTTTATTTTTATAAATTTTAATTATTTTAAAATTATTAATATTCTTGAGTATTAATTAAAAAGGAAAAAGTAATTTAAATCTTAATTAATTTTAATAGTTATTAATGTTTAATTAAAATGATAATTTAAATAAATTGATATTATTTCTTATTTAATTAATTAAGTAAAAATTATCTTATTCAATTAATTTTATAAATTACTGATTAATGATCAATTGAGATATTATTTTAAACTAATTAAATTTTAATTAGTCTAATCAAATTTGATAAAATATATTAATTAAATAGTAAGTACCAATATCTATAGATGAAATCAATGCACAATATAAAACAGTCATATCATATCAATATCCATTCATCATCAATTGCATATCATATATTGTATCAGTGGTACATCAGAATCATATCAGTCTAGTTATTTATCATCCATGTTTTTGATATAATTCAACCAACTATCATTACCATCATTGTTATTAGTTAATAGTCAATAGTAGTCAGCTAATCTTATATATCATATATCGTCTATATCTCCCCTATCATATTATATCAGTTAATAGTTGTTAGTCTTATCCATCTTAGGAGTGTATGTATCCAATATTTTTTAAGTAAAAAATAACATCATAATTTTTATTAATATGTTTTATCAAATTTAATTAGAGAAATGAAATTTTAATTAGTATAAAATAACATCTCAATTGATCATTAATCAATAATTTATAAAAATAATTGAATAAAATATTTTTTATTAAATTAATTAAATAAGAAATAATATAAAATTATTTAAATTATCATTTAATTAAATATTATTAACTATTAAAATTAATTAAGATTTAAATTATTATTTCCTTTTTAATTAATACTCACGAATATTAATTATTTGAAAATAATCAAATTTTATAAAAATGAAGTTACACTTTACCCTTTCCTAATTACTGAAACCCTTGACTTCATTGTATGGAGGTCTTGATTGGAGCTAGCTAGAGAAGGCATTGAACGGTAAAATGGCTGAGAAATGTGATTGAAGACTGTTGGCTGATTGAAGTTGCCATTTTTTACGTTGGGCATCGATCCAAAACAACACCAAAATTATAATATCCCACCCTTCTCGCTTCTATCCTTCTTCTGCACTCAACCACTCGTGGCAATGACTGCGAACACGCTGCTTCGGCCGATAAACATGGTAAAGGCTGTCTACCACATCCAATACCCCCTCATCAAATGCCCTTCATGCTCCACCGAACAGCTCATCACGGCTAATTCTCTCCTATCCCACCCCAATTATCATGATGTTGTTGTCGAACGCTCTATCGTCGGTTTTTGTGGCTACCCTCTTTGTCATAATTGTCTTCCTGTGGATCGTAGACGCGGTGCTTGATTCTAAGTCTCTCTTTGAGATGACCGTATATACGACCTCAAAGAGACCTATAAATACTGCTCTGAAGCTTGTTAGGCCTGTAGCCTGGCATTCTCCAAGAGCCTCAGTGTGGAATGTGTATGTGATCTGAATCAAGCAAGAATTGAGCAAGCTCACTGATTGTTTGGGAATTGGGATGTTAGAGGCAAGGAATTAGGGGATCAAGGAGATTTGGGGATTAAGAGTTTGTGCATTAAGGAGAAGGGGATGCTGAAGCCGGTAAAGTTTCTTTGGATGAGTGGATTGGGCCAGCGAATGCGATCGAGGGGTATGTGCCTCAATGCGATAAAATCAGAGAATGTGGTAAGTTTCGAGTTGTATTTCTTTATTTCTTTTTCCTTTTTTTGTGTAGCTCATCTTTATTTTTTGTTATCATTTTCATTTATTTTTAATTGAAAGGCTTTAAGTTTGCGTGACCCTTGAATACAAAAATCTTCTTTAGAAACAATAAATATGAAATCGCCTATATAGTTTAAGGAAGGAAAACATTTTAAGAATTGATGTATATAATTTAAGTCACTTGCCTCATCATCATCTTAGTAACTTTGAAGTGAAGTTTTTTGTTACATTGCTGGATGATTACATTTAGCATTTGCCTGTTAATCTCTTTGGCTTCACCTGCTTTGTTGGTTGTTGTGCTCTAAGAAATAAAGTTCATTACTCATGTTGATATGGATGAGTTGGTCCTAAGTGTATTCTCCATGATGAAGCTATGGAGTTTGTGCCTACATTTATTAAGTACAAACATTGACATGAGACACAAACACAATGTGACATGCACACCAGACTTGACCTTAAAGGAAAAACGTCTGGCACAATACATTATAAGCACATGTTTCTTTAATAAATTACTAAAAAAGAGTAGTTAAAAGACCAAATACCAATGTTTTTTTATAAAAATATATTATTCAATGAAATGTTGAAATATAATAGCATAATGTATCATATAAAAAACTTAACTAATATTTATATAATTGTCATTTTATTTTGATATTTCATCAAGTTTATTTTATTCCTAAAAATGCAATAATATTAATATTAATTATGTGGCATGATTTAACATTATACTTTATATGCAAAATATCAAAAACCCTAAAGAGTTTTTAAGCTTCAAAATAACTACACAAAATTGGAACTCATTGATGTAGTAATAATTGGACTTAAGAAACTCATCACTAGGGTTATAGTGCTAATCGATCATCAATTATATAAAAAAAAAATTCTAAACAAAAAATAATTTGCTTGTGCACCAGCATTTCGATGCATGTCTTGGACATGCTTGACTCTAATTTTGGAAAAAGCACATCAAGCACAATTTTTAGCATGTCAAATGTTTATGGAAGACTTGTTATGTTTGATGTGCCCATGTTGGACATGAAAGTCTTTTTAAAATGTTTGTGCTTCATATGAGCACATGATTTAGAGATTGTAATATCACATTTTACACAAATATCAAATCTGTTTTATAAAAGGCAAAGTAGAAGTAATACAATATAAGTAAAGTTGCTTTCTAATTGAAAGTTCAATTTTGTTTGATGAGTTTTGCTAGTAAGCATTAATGTTATCTACAGATATAAATATATGATTTGAATAGGAATACCAATTTCAAATTGGCGTAATAATGTTGTATTTGATCACTTTATCCCATTGATTTTGTTTTCTTTCATTTCTTTGCAGATGATTACAATGATGAAATCCTTATTTTTTTAATAATATTACAGGGTTAAACTTTATACCTCAATAACATTCTAGGAAGAAGATTGACGATGCCAAAGATAGTCGAGCACCATTTGGTAGTAGTAGCCTGCCTGTTGGTAATGAGACTAATGAAATTCTTTTAAAAGAATCTTCTGATGTTAAACTACTGATAGCTTTAAAAAGAGTGCAAGCACTACATATAAGAAAACAAAGCCTAAGGAAAACTACATCAAAGACACTTAAACTTAAAGTGAAAAAATAATTCAGACTATTATGTCGCAATCAGGGATCCCATGTTTATGATTTTGATGATAACAAACATTATTGAAATTTATTTTAATTCTCCTAATACTATTATTACATATTTGCCTTATGCACACCAACCTTTCAGATACATCGTAGAACATGCATCAACAAAGGATCATGACTCAAGATTGAGTAGAATAGGTTTAATGTTTGCAAGAATCTGTATTTTTGCTTATTTATTTTTATCTTTCTTGAGTCAAAAGTTTTGTAAAAGGTGTATGCTAGCTTGACAACCGTGCAACACACACTGGGGAGTGAAATTTAGAAGTTCAAATTTTTTAAAGATCGAACTATACCATCTCAATCGTACTATACATTTAGTTCATCAGAAAAATAATTAAAATGGGTAACTGAGAGATTAAATTTGTTAAACTAATCGTACTGTATGAACTTAATCGTACAGGACGAATCATTTTACATCCATGCCCCCAGCCGCCAATCACATTTAATTTTAATGTTTGAACTAATTGTATTGTACAAACAGGTTTGTACTGTATGATATTTAAAATCATGCCTAAATTAATTCCTATGATTAGTCAAAACTATTCGTACGATATGATATTAATCATACTGGATGTTGGCAGAGATTATTTTTTATTATCCTAGAGATCGTCTTGGATGAATTAAAGTAAATGTACTAATCATACTATATGATTTATGATTCATATTGTACGATCAGCTTAAGATTCTTGAACTGGCCGTGCTTGGTTTGTTCAACGTACATAATGGATAGGATTTTTTTAAACTAATCGTACTGTATGATTTGCAAATCATATTGTACAAATAAAGTCGGGTGAATTAAAAATTTAGGATTTTTTAGACCCTTGTATTAAGCATCTCTTATTTCATATGAGAGAGTCTTTTGGCAGTCATTAGGTTGTGTCTTCTGTGAGAAAACATTGAAGAGAAAGCTTTGAGCTAGGGAGAGAAAGGGTGAAGTTTGAGAGAGAGGGAGAAGATCATTGTGGGTTTAAGAGAGTGTGAGAGAGGGTTTTCACATGGTTACTCCAACGAACTTGCACCTGAGTTCCTCCTTGTGAAAGTTTTTCTTGAGGAAAGCTTCATGAAGAAGACCCCTTTGGTGACAAAGGACTCAGCTACTCCGCCGCATCATATTGGTTAAAGGGATTCAGTCTTCTTTGTCTCACCAGGAGAGTGAAAGAGATTCAGGTTCTCTGTCTCACCAAGAGGGTGAAAAGATTTTGGTTCTCTGACTCACTAGGAGAGTAAAAAGGATTCAATACAGAAAATTCAGGTATTACCGGTGGCTATTATCGGTGATTTGTTAGCCGTCGGTAAGAACGGCGGTTTAACCGCCGGTATGTACATGCAGTTCTCTGGTGGTTTGTAATAAAAAATCGCCGGAATTAGCGGCGCTATGGAAACCCCCGATAAGACTGCCGATTTTATGTTTTACTGTCGCTATTACCGGCAACGAAAACCGCCGGTGATAAGTTATTTTTTTCGGCGGCCATAACCGTCGGATATTGACCTAATATTGGCCATCCTGAGCCCTTTCTCTTCTTTTCTTCGGTTTGCTCTCGCTGCACATGCTCGCTCACGATCGCACCTCACGCTAACTGCACCGGAATCCGGCCGTCGACGAACTACCTCAGGCCGCCGACGAGCTCCCTACGGCCGAGGATCTCGCACATTATTCGGCCGACGAGCGCCTTCCGGCCTCCGACGAGTTCCCTCCACTGACGAGCTCCCTTCGGTTTGGTTTTATTTTGTCTGAAATTTGCAATACCAACAAGTCATTTATTTTTGCTTTATTCATGGATGTTCTCACTAGACATTTTGAAGAGGATGTTTGCTTATTACTCATGATATTCTTCTTGTTGCTAAGATTAGAGAGGGAGTTCAAGTTGAACTTGATTTTTAGGTATTCTCACTAGACATGGATGGTCTTGTTTCTCAAAATCAATTTGGATTCATGCCAAGTAGGTAGGTCTATTATGGAGGCTTTTTGTTGATGATATTCTTCTTGTTGATAAGTCCCTAACTTTACGGAAAAATTCTATAAAATGTTGGTGAGACCTACAATACTTTATGGTGCAAAATTTTTGCCATTCATACTGGTGAATAATATTAAGTTAAGTATTGTAGAGATATGTATGTAGGAGCTATTACTTGTGTTCGAAGAGATTAGGATGCTCAAGTGGATTAGTGGCTTTACTCTTAAAGACTGGATACGAAATAAGCATATACGTAATGAGACCTGCAACACTTTGTGGAAAAATTCTATAAAATGTTGGTGAGACCTGCAATACTTTATGGTGCAGAATTTTTGCCATTTATACTGGTGTATAATATTAAGTTGAGTATTATAGAGTTATGTATGTAGGAGCTATTACTTGTGTTTGAAGAGATTATGATGCTCAAGTGGATTAATGGCTTTACTCTTAAAGACCAGATACGAAATGAGCATATACGTAATGAGACCTGCAACACTTTGTGGAAAAATTCTATAAAATGTTGGTGAAACCTGCAATACTTTATGGTACAGAATTTTTGCCATTAAAAGAGAAGCATAATATTAAGTTAAGTATTGCAGAGATTAATTTCTTTTAAATTTGTTATGCTACCCTATGATGGACCAATGAGAATGACTAGGTAGTGCTTGGGCATGACAAACTTTGGGTGTGCTAGCTACTTGGGTTCTTTAAGTTTTTGGGCTGCTGGATGCTTCTCGGGTTTGGCTTGGCTACTTAGTTTTGGGTTGTGTTTTTGGGAGCTGCTTGGTTCTAGCTCGTTAATGCTTGACCTACTATTTTAGGTCATTATTTTGGAAAGTTATATGGAGTTGAGTCTTGCCTTTCCCCTTCGCTGTATTTTTGGGAGGTGTTTATTGGATGATTTGGTGACATTTACGGAGGATTTTTAGTTGACGTTGGACCTTGTAGCTATGGTGGACCCTTGATTTTTGCAAGCCCTAAGCACTTTTTTAATATTGCCTACTATTTCGTTGCATGTGAGGAAACCGCTTGCCGGTTGTTCTGAGGGTAGTGTTCTTTTTTTAATTTTAATTTTGCTTCATTTATTTGGATGTCAGCTTACTAGTTTTGAATTGACTTATGTTCTACTAGTCCTAGTGTTCTCCTCTTTTGGCTCGTTCAAAAATAAATAACGTACACTTGTTCACGCTGCATATCTTCTAATAATTGATTTCACAACTTTATATGTAGGAAAACATTTGCTTTTGCTTTAACATCCAAATGACTATCCAAGAAGAAAGATATTGGATATATAACAGATTATTATCGAGTCGAAGAGGATTGACAGATGAATTTATATAGGGAGTTGAGACTTTTATTCAAGTTGCATCTCAACTACCTTCATTTAAGTTCGATGGAATGTTTAGATGTCCATGTTTGAAGCACAAAAATCAAGCATTCCTCAAGCCCGATGATATGAAGATTGATTTATATCATAAGGGATTTGTTCCAAACTACTAGATTTGGACCTCACATGGCGAGTACGAGCCATACAGAGATACTCATGCCGGTCCATCCACATCTTTTGAAACATATGATGAAGATCAAATGACTAGACCGTATAAAGAGCTTATTTTTGATGTAACAGGTCATAATTTAAGGGCTAATGTGGAAGAGTCACCAAATGCAAAAACTCAAAAATTCTTTGAGTTACTACATGCAGCTCAAAAATCAATTTGGGATGATTATAAAACTCATTCAGAATTATCGATTACAGAGAGGATGCTGAGTATCAAAACTGAATATAATATTCATCATGATTGTTTTAATGACTTCATTGGTCTTCTCAAGGAAACAAATCCAACGGACAATTTAATTCCTTCAGATTTGTACCGAACGAAGAAATTAGTATCCAAGTTGGGTCTTACTGCCACAAAAATTAATTGTTGTATCAATGGATGTATGTTATACTACAAGGATGATGCAATAAAAGTTTATTATCGCACCTGCAATGCACCTCGGTTTAAGCCAAACTCAGGAAAATAAAGTCTGCAAAAGAAAGTTGTTCCATTTTCCCGTTTATTTTATTTATCTATCATTCCAAGACTTCAGCGGCTTTATGCATCAATGAGTTCAGCAGGTCATATGAGATGGCATAAGGAGAAATTAGAAAATAGTGGTGTTCTTTCTCATCCATCAGATGCTGAAGCGTGGAAACATTTTGATCGAGTATATGCTTCATTTGCTGTTGAACCACGCAACATAAGATTGGGATTATGTTCTGATGGTTTTACCCCATATAGTCAAGTAGCTTCACCGTACTCTTGTTGGTCAGTTATACTAACACCATACAACATTCTACCAGAGTTGTGTATGACTATCCCGTACATGTTCTTAACACTTATAATACCTGGACCACAAAATCCAAAAGCAAAAATTAATATTTTTTTGCAACCATTAATTGATGATCTCAAGTTATTATAGGAAGAAGGTGTCCTCATATATAATATTTCAACAAAATAAAATTTTCTTCTTCGAGGTGCATTGCTTTGGACCATTGGTGATTTTTCAGCTTATGGTATGTTGTCTGGTTGGAGCACAGCAGGAAAATTAGCTTGCCCTTACTGCATGAAGAATAGTAAAGCTTTCACACTAAAACATAGAGTAAAAAATACTTGGTTTGGATGTCATCGTATGTTCCTACCTGCTGATCATCCGTTTAGGAGGAATAAGGATGCATTCGTTAAAAACAGAGTTGAGAGGTCACCTCCTCCACTCATATTAAATGGTGATGACGTACTACAGAGACTTTCTAAATTTTCATCAATTATTGATTTTCTAATGTTATCAGAGTCTAAATTTCTGGGATATGGTGTTGAACATAATTAGATTAAAAAAAGTATTTTCTGGACATTACCATATTAGAGAATAAATTTGATAAGGCATAATCTGGATGTTATGCATATTGAGAAGAACTTCCTGGATAACATTTTTAATAAAATTATGGATGTCAAAGGTAAGAGCAAGGATAATATCAAAGATAGGATGGATATTAAAGAGTACTGCCGGTGAAAAAATTTAGAGTTAGTAACAACCACCGACGGAAAAATTATGAAGCCCAAAGCACCTTACTCTTTCACGTTAGAGCAAAGAAGATCAATATATCAGTGGTTTAAATATTTAAAAATGCTTGATGGCTATGGATCAAACTTAAGCCGATGTGTTGACCATAAATCTGCGAGGTTATTTAGACTAAAAAGTCATGATTGTCACATAATCATGGAGGTTCTCCTTCCAATCATAGTGTGTATGTTACCAGATTATATATTGAATCCATTGACTGAGCTTAACATTTTCTTCAAAGACTTATGTTCATCTAAATTAAGCGAAGATGCTTTAAGGAGGTACGATGAGAACATACCAATCATCTTATGCAAGTTAGAAAAAATATTTCCCCCGGGATTTTTTGATTCTATGGAACATCTTCCAGTCCATCTACCTTACGAAGCTAGAGTTGGTGGACCTGTACAATATCATTGGATGTATCCTTTCAAGAGGTAAAATATGTTTTTATTAAGTTATTTAAAATATTTTTGAACAAGTTAAAAACTTAAGTTTACTAACTTGATATTTTTAATTGTTTAATAAGTATTTGAACAAGTTAAAAAAATATGTTAAGAATAAAGCACGACCAGAAGGATCGATATGTGAAGCATATTTGTCTCAAGAAATAACCCATTTCTGCTCTTACTACTTCGAGCCCCATGTAAGGAGTATAAGAACAAAGATTGGTCGTAATATGAACTTCGATGTACAAGAACAATCACAGTGTGCACTATCAGTCTTTAGAAGTCACGGAAAGCCCAGTGGTAAATGTATTGAAAGATTTCTCAACGATTTAGAAATCAGAACAGCAACTTTATATGTGCTACTGAACTGTGAATAAGTCCAACCAATCTTAGAGTAAGTTCTTCCATAATGTGCAGAATGAGTAATATTTATTTGAAATACTAAAGTATTATTTGGGTGATTTGTCACCAGGTATTTCGTAAGTAATTTGCCTCTAACAGATACTATGGATATTGAGCAAGTTGTTGCAAATGAATTTCCAACTTGGTTTAAATCTTATGTGAGCCCTTAAATTTTAAAATTTTTATTTGAATTACATCTTACTAAATACTAAATACATGTAAAAATTTTCTTAGGTACATAACGCTGATAACAAGTATTTCGATAAAGGTCTGCAAGCACACTAGCATGGGGCCCAATACAAAAAGTGAAGACATGGCCAATATATATAGTGAATGGGTTCAGATTTCATTTCAAGTCATGGTGTGAAGGAAGAAAAACTGAAAATTATAGAGTATGTGTTAGAGGGAATACTCATGAAGAATATGAGTGTGATTATTATGGTATTCTGAATGAGGTTCTTGACCTGAAGTATCCAGGCGAAGATGAAAACTTTATATGTTTGTTTAATTGTCAATGGTATGATCCAGTACATAATAGAGGCACAAGAGTTCATCCTATGTATGGTTTAGTAGATGTAAAATATAGCAGAAGATATGGGAAGTTTGATCCATTTATGTTAGCAAGTCAAGTTGTTCAAGTTTATTTCAGCAAATATCCCAGTGGTCGTAGGGATAAATAAGATTGGCTAGCTGTCATTAAAACAAAAGTACGGGGGATAATTGATCAACAGTATGTTGTAGCAACTACACATCAAGAGGATGAGATGTTAATTTAGGTCTATTGAAATTAAGGAGATGCCAACTATATCCCATAATATTGAAATGCAGTTAAAAACTGTGAATAGTTCAATTACCTCATCAAGTGAGAACGAGGATGAAATTGAAGATACCCTCGAGAGCAGTGAAAATATTTCAGATTCTGAGTAGTTTTTTCAAATCAATTTTGTATGTTAATTATCATTATGTATTCTGTAATTCTTTCTATTTGTTGTAAATTTTTTATTTACATTCTTTTTTTTTTTTACTTATTACAATGATTTACTAATTCCTTCTTTTAATGCAGATGGCTTCAGGTGACGATCCTCCTCGTAGATCTTACACCTCAAAGTTTTCTCGAAAAAAGTTGAGTGTTGGACCTAGTAGACCTAGACAGCTTGATGAAAGTGAGGGGCGGAGTTCAGTTCCACCAGTGATACCACCACCACCACCACCACTACCCAGGAGTCAGCAGCAGTCCCCCAGTGAGCAGGGTCAGGGCCAGTTAGATCCACCTGTTGTTAGTGTACCACCACCCTTTCCTGAGTACTTCACTTCTGTGTCGAAGAGTCCTCGATTTCCCTCTTCAGATCAGGCACATGCAGCTCCGTTCTATCCATATTACATCCCACCAGCATCAAAAACTAGTCCATCCACCATACCTTACCCTCTTTACCCCCCGCCATATTATTACCCATATCCGGTGCAGCCAGAATACGGTGGACCATCTACACCAGCAGTAGTTGGTGCTGGGGATCCTACAGCTATAGTAGATAAGCGTCTATACATTGAGCCTGAGGGCGATACGTAAGTTCAGCTTATTTTATTTAGTTTATTATAATTTGATATATTATATGTTATTGATAAAATAAATTAACCTGTAGCTCCAATCTCTCAAGGCCACCTACCCATAAGATTCAGGACATCATAAAGAGCAAATATGATGCTCCTTACCTATCATGGAAGAAGATCCCAAAGAATATTAGGGATATGTGGTTTAGATAATTTCATGTATATTTATTTGGCATGAATTAAAATATTTAATTTAATTTGTATTAATATTATTTGTTATGTCTATAATTTTTTTACAGAAAGATTTTAGGTGGTTGCCTGAGCATAGCACGAGGATCAGAAACAATTTTGAGAGTAGAGGATCGATCCGTCTTAGTGACATGTTCACAGATATTAAAAAGTCCGGACAGCGACCATCATGGATTGGAGAGGGCGTATGGGCAGATCTGAGTAGAGCTTGGGTGACCCCTGAGTTCATAAAAATAAGAGAGCAAAACAAGCAGAATAGAGCATCTGATTGCGGGGGTTTAGGAAGCTCCCTTCATACTGGTGGATCTGTTTCTCATACGGAACATAGACGACGACTGGTAAAATCTTTCAATTAGTTTAATAAAAATATGTATATCATTTTAACTGTATCCTCTATTTTTAGAAAGAGTTTCTTAGCCGGGAGCTGACCCCACTGGAGTTGCATACGAGGACTCACCAACATCAAGCTGACCATCAGGGGGTTGATGAAAAGGCTAAAAAATCTCATATGAGTATAATTTTTGGAGTTCAGGAATATAAATTTAATATTAAAATTTTCATTTTAATATCAATTTATTTTAGGGATTTATTCTCACAGGATGATTTTGTACGAGTTTGGGAAAGTCGTCAGTCTACTAGTGAGGGATCATCTTCAGGATCGACCCAGTATTCTGAGTATCATACATGGTCAGATGTTGTTGGAGGAAGGCAGAGAGGGAGGGTATATGGCCTGGGTTCGCAAGGCTATGCTTATGAGGGCAGTTCATCCACATCAATATTTTATGATACTAGTGGAGTTGAAGAAACTATTAGCCAGAGGGTTACAGCCTTGACGAGAGAGATAGAAGAGATGAGAAAGGAACAAAATGCGATGCAGGCAGAGCTGCGAGCTTATAGAGATGAAAATCAAAAGAAGAAAGATCAAGAGCAGACACATGAAACACCAGGCAGTAAGGAGACGGAGGATGATTAGTTTTTTTATTTGTTTTATGAATATTTGGTTTAAACATTGAGTTTGATGAACTTGTTATGTAAAGGTTGACATCTTTAAATATTTTCTTTAATGAACATTTGGTTTAAACTTTATATGTTATATTTATTGTTGAAATTATTTGGTTTATAGTGGCGTGTTACCCATATCTGTGTATTGATTATAGTGGCGTGTTGCCTAATATATACTGTGATAAATATTTACTGTGCAGGTATATGGAAATCTGAGTAAATAGAGGAGGGGCTGTCAATTTTTTTTTTTAAATGCTACAGGTTTTCGGCGGTCTGGCCGCCGGAAAGCTTCGATACTAGACGGGTTTCGGAGACCGCCGGCAATATAAACTAGCCACCGAAAATTACCGGCGACAACCGATGGTTAGACCGCCGGGCACCGTCGATTTGGCCGTCGGAATATTCGTCGCCAGATAGCTCACTATAATCTCCAGAACCGTAATTAAACCGCCGGAACGGACCGGCAGTTAACTGGCGGTCGCCGGCGGCTATACAGCCAAAAACATCGATACCATATGGCTTAATATAGCGCCGAAAATATAGATGAGCCGCCGGTAAAATCGTCGGTCATACCGGCAGTTTTCACGGCCAGAAGGCCGCTGGTGAATTACCTGCGGTTACCGGCGCTACAACCGCCGGAACATACCGGCCGCCAAAACCATCGGAAAGCCACCGGAATGTATAACCGCTGAAAAATAGCCGCCAAAAATTATTTTCTACACTCCTTATACCGGCAGTTTAATTACCACTTGTAATGTTTATAACCGCCAGAAAAAAATATTGACCGCCGGTAATAGCCGCCGATAATAGCTGACTTTCCTGTAGTGATTTTGGTTCTCAACTGCACCAAGAGTGAAAGTGATTCATGTAAGGACTTCTCCACCTTACAAAGGGGTTAAAGGGAAAGACACTAAATTGTTTAGTGTAATACCTGGAGAGAAGGACTCCGGGGAGTGGACATAGGTCATTTGAATGAACCACTATAAATCTAGTGTGCTTGTTCTTAACTTTCTTATCGCACTTTACTTTCTTGCATGTTTATTTTCTTACAAATTTATGTTGAGATTAATTATTGTTATGATATGAAAATATTTGATATTTATGTGGATCAACTTGTGCTAGAAAGAGAAATAAAATTCTAAAAAAATTAAAACAAAAATGCTTTGATATTTATTTTTCTACAAAATTAAGAATAACAAAAATATTTATTTCTTCAATTGCTTCTGCTTAATGTTGTGTAATTTGATTTAAGTTTTCAAAAAGTATCTTTGAGAGATATTTTTAAAACACCAATTCACCCCCCCCCCCCCCCCCCCCCTTGGTTTACCTTGGGAAGTTCAACTGGTTTAACAACCCTTCAGATTTTGGGCATGGTAATATGGATTTCACAAGCAGTGTAATTGTCAGGAATGAATTTGATGATCATAATGCTTTGTCTCTCACAGGACAAGATATTTTAGAAGTGATAGCTAAAGAGTTAGAAAATGTGATCCTTGAAGAGAAGAAAATTGAAGGCAGCTATATCAAAATCATCCAGATTCAAAGATCATAAAAATTAGAAGATGCAACAAGTGAAAAAGTTCTTTCAAATGAGATTAATAAAGAATTGGTTGATGTTTGCTTTGGAAATGAGTCAAACAAAACTGTAATTAATATATCTTATTATGAAGAATTATAAGAAAAGAAGGCTTCATAAAATGAACCTACGGTTAAGGAACTTGAAGACAAAATTTCTTCACTGAAGAAGGCAATATCACAGGAGAGATTGCTTAAGTCTTGCTTAAAGACTTCAGGATCAAGAGTTGGAGACCATTCTATTACATGGACTGATGAGAAAAGAAATGTATCTCTTGAGGAAAAAATGACCATACCCCAAGTATCATTTGAAGAAAAGTTTGATAGCTTTATACGTTTTACATCAACTGAGTTTTTTTGTCTCTGCACTCACCCAAGCTGCAGAGTCTGTTATCTCCAAAAAATCTGAAGTTGGGGATGCTGGTAAACTTTATCCGCTGTCAAATAATTTCTAATTAAAAATATAATTATTAATCATTTATAATTTTCAAAATATAGAAAATTGCAAGTTAACAAGTCATAGTTAATTTATTGTGATTATATTTCTATCTCTTTTAGTTTCAGAAGCTGGAATTTTAATCTTAACACAATCACATTATCTCCAAAGAGAAAGGGAATACGATGAGGATATTTTCAAATTTGATCAAGGTATAGATGATGAGGATAGCTATCAGTTGACCACCCAAGTGTCAAAGTCACGATATCACCTAACCACTTATGTTAGGCTTTCATCGGTATATTGTTTGACTCCCTACACCAAATGATTGACTTATGATCGGTGAATCTCTTCCTAAACATCAACCATCGTCAAAATTTTTCCCATCCACTGACTATCACCAAGTCTTCTCTCAGGTGTTGCTATCGCTAGATCTCTTTGGAACATAATTTTGTACAGGAGGTGGTTTATATTCTTTTGCCATGGGTAGTCTAAGGGGAGAATGATCTCTCGTCGAGAATTCTTCTACACATAAAGGGGCCCTGGAGCTTGATAGGGGATATCGCTTATACAAGATAGTCGAATGCCTCTAATATAAGAAGAAGTATGGGAGAGAATGAGAAGAAAGATAAGAGCTACTCCTTCTACACAAAGAGGGGCACTTGAGCTTGATAGGGGATATCGCCTATTCAGGACAGTGGAATATCTCTAATGGAAGAAAAAGTACCCAAAAGAAATGCAATCCATTTTCCTCTAATTTTAGAAGGGAAACTTTGGACCAGCTTAGAAAAATTATGTTCTTTCCCTAAAACCCAAAGGAGGTATTTATAGGAGCAAGGAAAGAGGAAGCTAAAGAGTTTTTCCAGGATTTCCTATAATATTTTCGAAATTTTTAATAATTATTTTGGAATTTTAGAAGATAAAAAAATACTTCTTTCATACCAAAAAATACTTCTGTTGGTGAGTTAAGAATATCTTATAACTTGTAATTAAATTTCAATTATAGTGAAATGACAAAATATCATCACTTCATATGGCCTCGTTAGATTTATTGAATGAGTAAAATAATTCTCTCCCAAGTTAAATTGTACTTCAACTCATTCTCTTAGAGAAATAATAAATATAAAATCATAGTTGCTCTTTTGTCCTGATTCCAATATTCGGTAATAATATATCGATGAAAAAGCAAAGCAATATTAAAATGAAGGTTAAGATAAAATGGAACTATGTATACCAAAATGCAAACTTGCAGCAACAAATATTTCAGTTTCTTACATATTCATTCTTCTGTATAAATAAATAGATATATTAAAAATAAAACATAAAATCAATTTAAGATAGACATACAAATGACAAATTACTTGATTCACGGGCCCGATGGGAGGTCCACATTGACATCCATGAGTAGTCATATCTTGTAATTTATCTTAAATTATAATTTCGTAGTAATAATTTTTCAAAAGCTCCAACACATACTTTCAAACTCTACTAGCTTCAATGTCCGAAAATAAGGGGCAACTGATATGTCACCCAAAAATTGCCTTAATCAAGCACGAATTTCGATACAAATATGAATTGGAAATTTCTAAACTAAAATTCAGCATTGTCCAAACTCTTATTTTAGCGAACTTATAGTCAAATAGAACATTTCAAAAAGACGAGCCCAATGACACCAAAGTCGGTCCAATCCGAGCACAAATGGGTTGAAATCATAAGATCAAAGCCTATTTTAAAGATTCAAAGCATTAATTAGATGACTAAATGATATTCAAATATGATATGCTTATGGTCTAATCGAGCAGCTCGACGAGGCGAATCCAACGAGCCCAAGATCTCTTAATTTTGACATCATTAACGCACTTAAATGCTCGATAAATGGTCCATAATCAAGGGAATAATATGGGCCGTCTGATAGAATACTCTAAATTTATCCTAGATCTTCTCCATATTTACTGAGGATGACACTCCCAAAAAAATTATAAATAGCCTCCCATTACTCACATGAAGGGGGGGGGGGGGGGGGGGGGGGGGCGCGTAGGAGGAGGAGGAGGAAGAAGAGAAAAGCTTTGAGGCCTGAAGAATCCTGGAGCTCCATCTCGACACCACCGCTGACAAATACGTGCCACAAGGCTGCTACTGCTAAATCTCAGGCTGACTATCACCAACAGACCTCCATATGGAATCCACTAACGAACCTCCCTCCGACCATTATCGCCCATCGATTATGGTCCTTCTGACCACCGTCGCCCACCAACTATGGTCCCTCCGACCACCGTCGCCAAAATAAAGTTTCCTCCGACCTTTGTCACTTGCCGGCTACAGTCCCTTCAACCTTTGTTGCCCAAATACAGTCCTATCAATTCAATAAATAGGCCATCAGTCTCTCTAGGATAGCTCTTATGACATTGTATTCTTTCAGCCATGTAAATTATTCTATATTATGTATATTTGTTACATTGAGCTAGTGCTTTCCCCCTATAAAGGGCAATATTTGTAATCAATTCCAAATATTAGTGGATTCATTTAAATTGGGACATGTCTTATGATTTTTTCCCTTTTCAGGGGTTTTCACATAAATATCTTGGTTTCAATTATGAATGTTGCACCCCACTATTTTATCTTTTTGTGTGTTGGATCTTCGTACAAAGCTAGGATGCTAAATTTTATATCTCTCTACTGATGTGAATATTCCAAGATGCAACATTATTATAGGTTTATGGTTCAGAGAGTGAATGAAGTATTAAAATCTAAATTATGAAGCAAATAATATTACTAAGCTTGAATAATTAATGACCAGAAAGTAGGGGTGTCAATTTAGGTCAACGGGTCATGTTCGGGTCGAACTTGACTTGACCCGGCCTTAAACGGTCGACACTAACTCGACCCTGTTTTACAAATGGGTCAGGATTGTTAACCGAGACCCGACCATGCGAGTTACCGGGTTGACCTGATCCGACCCCCGAGGGAGGGACGGTGGCAGTCTTAGGCTCTTAAGCAGGCCGGCAACGGTATCTTAGGAGGGACGGCGGCAGCTGTAACAGCAGCTCGCGGGCGGGACGACAGCAACAGTCTTCGGCTCTTCGTGGACGGGACAGCAGCATACCAATAACGGTGATGCGACCCTAAGCAACAAGATGTAGTGACGATTGAGTGATTGATGCAACCTTGAGTGACGCAACCCTGAGCAACGCGACAGGTCATGCAGGATTACAAATGGGTCAATTCATGATGACCCAAGGGTTTCCGGGTTAAGCCGAACTTGACCTGTTTTTCAAATGGGTCAGAAATCTGAACCCGGACTTGACCCGTTTCACAATCGGATTGACCCAAACCTGAATTTTTTCAGGTCGGGTTTCGGGTCATGTCAAATTTTGACATCCCTACCAGAAAGTAGTAATTAGTGCTATAAAACTTTGTTGTAAATAGATCACACACGCTTTAATATCACCAAAGATGGATAAGTGCTAGCTAGGTAGAGGAACGATTAAATAGCTTCTTATTTGAAAGTTTATTTGACTCTTAAAGGCTTCATATCCAATTTATAAATAGCAAGGGTAAGTTAATTTGAAATGAATTATATAGATTATTTCTCCAAGAAAGTAAATATATGGCATGTTTAGCCAATTATGATTATTATTAGACATAAAATGTCTAATTTCCATAATTATATTAGTTGGTCGAGGGTGACTAGAGGTGGTCGTTGGCCGGTGACCGGTGGTGGCCGACACTGGCAATGGTGATGAGTTTCTAGCATATTTAAAATCCGTCTAAATTGGGAGATTTTCAAATACACTAGATTTGAACAAGGGGTTAATTTCTTTTAATTTCAAAACTTTATCATGCATTTCTTTTACTCAAATCAAACACCAATATTTTCAAAATCCCTACATTTAAAATACTTTATACCCCGGCCCTAACAATTCATATATTCCTTGTGCTCTTATACTATCAAATTATACCATGGTGCGAAAGCATGAAATTGTACAATGATTCAAAATATAAATGAGTTCATATATCATCATTTACCTCAATTATTGATTTGCAAATGAAAATTTGAAACCTAAGAGATCATACCTCTGTCGGGGCAGTGACCTACTGGACATATACCTACTTGTGGAGCCGAGGGAATAATCCACCTGAAGTTTTAAAGTATCAGTATGGCCAATGTGATATGTCGGATGTCCCTTGCAAATAACGAAAGAGAAATGTATTAGAATTGTGTGTAAGCAAGTGTAACAATTCATGCGCATATGAATTCCACCGTTCATATATATGAAAATGATCTTGCATACTAGTAGTCGATAAAAGAATCAATACAATGGGGTTGGTAAATAATCATTTATAATGTTAATAACATTGAAAATAAAAATATTTTTAGAATAATTTCAAAATAGCATCTACCATGTGTATTTAAACATTCAAATAAACATGTTGTATGATTTTAAAGGATGTAATCATTGAATCATCATGCTAAAAAAAAACAAATCAAGCATATTTTTTAGGTAAATTATGTTAAAAAAAATTGCATATAGGCTTTTGGGCTCACTCAAATATAATCCAATTCAATGTGATTCATAAATTTTGATTGATAAAATGAGAGGATAAGTGAGATAAAATCTCTCAATAAATCGAGCTTGACATATATTGAATATGATTATTCAGCAAAGTGTATGCAATATTTTGAGTTTGCAAAGCTTGTACGGAAACTCGGCTCTCTTTCTTCTCTACCTGCAGTGCTTCAGCTTGCAGCCAGCAAATTGAATGCTCCTTCAGCCTTCACCTTGACTGACACCTTTGCAGTTGCATCAAGCTTTGATGTCTCCGTTGCATGGAAGCTCACAGCCATGCTCAGAAAAAACAGGAAAAGAGAGCCCGAGAATTTTTACGAATGAGAATGAAGAAATCCCTCAGCTACTAATTGAACCAAGTTCTGTTTTTTTTTTTTTTTTTTGAATTCCCCCTCCATCTTCTCCTCGTTTTTCTGCTCTAAATAAAAAAAAGCTGATTTTTATGTATTAATTACGCATCCTACGCTCGTTGGGCCTTGATCCAAAGGCTGAAATAGAAAGGCTTGCTACCTTATAGCCTGGAACGGTTATTGCAGCAGGATAGCGTGGAGAAAAGGGAGAGAACTACGGCACCTTATTGGGATACTTTGGTGGACAATTTTTTAAAATAATTATGGGTAAAAACGAAATTAGTTATATAAGTATTATTTTTTCATTCGTAGGGAGAGAGGGAGGTTGGCTTATATTATTATTATTATTCCGTTTGAATGGAGAGGGAGGTGCTTTGTTTTTTTTTTTTTTTTTTTTTTTTTTTCAATTCAGTTCGATTTGGACAGAACCAATTTTTTTTTATTTTTTATTTTGCTTAAATAATTCAAGAGTAAAGAAATTATATATTTCATGATAGTGCTTAATTTATAATAGAAACTTTTTTTAGAGTTATTTTGTGCTTTTTTTTTGGAAAGTAATTTATTTAAATTCATTTGAGCAAAAGTTTATTCCCCACTAAGTTACAAAACATAATTAAACATCGGCAAAATATCCAAGGTTTTTAAAACTGGATCGGCCGGCTGGTTCAACCGGTTGAACCGTGAACTGACCGACCGGCCGGTTCAGGTTCAACAGAGAACCAAGTATGTAGGAAATCAGGATAAAACTGGTTGACCCGGCGATCGGAACGTGAAATCAGCGAATCGGTGCCAGTTTTCAAAAACTACTCGGTTCGGTTAAAACGAAATCTCGCCGTGAGAAATTGATCATGCGGTATTTGTGGAGAGATCAGGAAAGTAAAAAACATAATATTCCTATTCGTATTATGTTCTCAATGCTCTTCATTCGCGTGCTATCCCGTTCCGTTTGTAACCGCGTATCATCTTGGCAGTGGGCTTTTCATTTGTGAACTCGACGAGGAGCTACAACCGTGACGAAGACATTATTTCTCTCCAGCATCACACTCCTTTCTTCTATTCACTTCAAATCCAAACCGTTAGATGTAAGTTTTCGGAAATCCTATTTTTTCTAAGTTTTGTTTTGATACTTTTTTCCCCTCATATCTAATTGTCATGCTAAGAAAATAGTTGAAGATTTTATTTTTGTTTTTTGTGATTTGAATCTACTATCTCTAGATTATAATGTCGGCAATTTGACTTTTTATTTTAATTTGTTTAGTTTCTATAACTTCTAAAACCGCATCAATGTAATTGATTTTGATAATGATGGTTAGCGGTAAATTGGTTCTAAAAAGATAATGAGATTTGCTCTCTTGTTCAACAAGAAATTTCTGAGGTGAAAAAATAATTCAGATTTTATTTTCTAGAAGTGTTTATACAAAATTATACGATTCATGTTTATACAAAATGATTCAGAAGTGTTCATACAGAATTTTCTCTTAGGTAATCCATGTTTTGGCCATCACTTGCATGCCTAAACATAGTAATTGCCTTTGAAGATTCATCAATCATATTACGTTGGCTTGCATTTTGTGATTGAATAAAAGTTTATAGCTTAAAACCTTCCTTTGCAAGATTTATTTTGCAGTTTGACTTTTAAGAAGAAATGTTGATTTATGTCCTTAAACAATACTATAGATATTCAGTTATACTTAACATATCGTTAGTTTTTTTCTTATTTGCTATTTATTTTGTCTTGAATTACTAGAGATTCAATTCTATTATTAGCTATTGATTTGGAGATTCAACCGATTCGATATAATAGAATTACTAGTGGAAACACATGCTACAATATTTAGCCTTTATTATTATTCTATAATTAACAAAGCTTCCCTAGATAGTGAAGGTCATCTTAATAATTTTATTATTCAGACTGGTGTTTATACTAATTGATTAGCATTTCTGTTTATTTGAGTTATTTAGAATGGATCCGCCAAACGGTCAACATGTATCTTATGCTCATGGCATGCGACAGAAATTAGAAATTGCTTAGAATCATTTTTGTAAGTCCAAAACACTTAATGGAAAGAAACAGTTTAGGTGTCTTCATTGTGGGATTGCTTACAAGAGTGGAGGGATTAATAGGATGAAACAATACCTAGCTGGGGTCAAATAAAATATTGTTGCTTGCAAAAAATCCCACATGACATTAGATATCAAATGCAAGATAATCTGAAGGAAATAACAAAGAGGAAACAACACACACAAGAAGATTTAGAAGAAAGTGTAGTTTTATTTGTAAGTGATCCACCAGAAGAAGAGAGGCTCATCTTCACAACCTAAATCTCAAAGCTCATATGCACATCATAGAGGCATTGATAAGGGAAAAAGAAAGATAGATGATATTGATAACTTTTTTTGCACCGAGAATAAAACCTGGATCTCAGCCATCGCTGAGAAGTGTTATGGCATCTAAGGATGTCATTCATCGTGTTGATTTAGCAATTGCTAGATGGTTTTAGGATAATTGTATACCATTTAATGCTTTGAACTCAGTTTTTTCATAGAAGGCTATTGATGTCATCACTGCTATAGGATCAGGTTATAAATTGACATCATATCATAAACTTCGAGTTAACCTACTATGAGATTGTAAGGATGAGTGCAAACTACTGGTAGATTCCTATAAAAAATATGGAAAGACACAAGGTGTACACTAATGGCTGATGGGTGGACAGATGGAAGAAACAGAACTTTAATAAATTTTCTTGTTTATGTCCACGGGGAATTTCTTTCTAGAAGTCTGTTGATGCCTCGGATATAACCAAAGACGTCATAACACTTTGTTCATTATTTAGTGAAGTTGTTGATTGGATTGGGCAAGAAAATATTATACTATTAATAACACATAATACTGCTAATTATAAGAAGGCTGGAGAGATATTAAATGAGAAATGCAGGAATTTTTACTGGTTTCCATGTGCAGCACATTGCATGAACCTTATCCTCAAAAACATAGGTAGCATACCTTACATAATGGAAATGGCGAGGAAAGCCTCTAAGGTAACTATTTTCATCTACAACCATATTTTCATTCTAGCATGGTTAAGAAAAAGGCCGGGATGGAAAGAAATTGTAAGGCTCGATGCAATAAGATTTGCAACTATATTTATCACATTCATAAGTGTATATGATCATAAATACGATTTGCAAGCATTAACAACAAGCAAGGTGTACTCAAACTCAAAGCTATCTAAAATAGTAAAAGAAAAGGACGTGGTCGTTGTTATTATGGAAGCATAGTTTTGGAATGACTGTCTTGTGATACCAAAAATAATCGCACCTCTTATAAGTTTGCTTAGAATTGTTGATGTTGATGAAAAGCCCACCATGGGATATCTCTATGATGGCATGTATAGAGCTAGAAATGCCATAAAAGAAATATTCATAAATGAGCAAAGAATGTACAAACCCTATACAAGTATAATAAAGAGCAGATGGGAGACTCAATTAAGATAAGGCATACACTCAGCAGCTTACCTCCTTAATCATTATTTCAAGTATGATAGAGAAAATTATTGCAATAAGTCAGAAGTTATGCGATGTTTAGTAGGATTAATTAGAAATAAAGACATGTGCTAAACCACTATTAACAATAAATGAGGTGAGGTTGTATCGTGATAATTTGGAGAGTTATAGAAGCTCAATTGTTCTAAAAATGATGAAAGAAATGCAGCCTGGTTAGAACTTAAGCCTATATTTTAATATTGAATTTATAAAATGCAACTTAAAATTATTAATATTGTTTAAATTATAGATGAATGGTGGAAGATGTTTGGCTCTAGTGCACCAAACTTACCAAAATTAGTTGTTCGAATTCTGAGCCAAACATCATCGTCATCCAGATATGAAAGAAACTGGAGCATATTTAAAAAGATTCATAGTAAAAGGCAAAATCACTTAAAATATAAAAGACTTAATGATCTTGTGTATATACAATAAAATCTCAATTTGAGGAATAGGTATTATATTGATGTATATTGCAATATTTCTTTCATTAATATTGCATATTATATTTATCAATTATGAAGTTTCATTTAACTCTGTAGGCTGCGGCTTAAAAAGCGAAATTATGATCCTTTAGATTTTACAAGCATTAAAATGGTTGATTTTTGGATGCTTGATGAAATGTCGGCTGTAGAACTTAATTTGGAGGACTTGGAGAAAGAAATTTATAAAAAGGATGCAGCTCCTTCTACTAAAGAATCAAATATTGCTTCTATTAGACCATCTCAAGGTATGTTTAAAATATAATTTAATTTAATTAGGTGAAATCTAAAATAAATACTTATTATTTTGCATTCATGGTTTGCTCATAAATATTACTTGAAATATGTAGGTGATGATGACAAAGTGCTTGGATGTGAGATGTTGATGCATTTGAGGTGGAAGGTTTCCGTGGAGAAGGATTTGGGGATACATTATTGGATAATACAAATCTAGGAGATTATTAAATTCACTTAGGCTTTTCGAGCTTTTTAATGTGAAAACTAAAGTGAATGATTAAATGTGAATTTTTATTTAAATATTTATCTTTATAACATGAATGCATGATTTTATTATCTTTATAAATTTTATAATGTACATGCATTTTTTGCTTATTGTATTTTACATTATGCTATTTGTATTGCATATCTTTTATTAGGTGTTAATTTTCTTTTCATTTCATTTATAAAACTTCATCTACTAGAGAAAAGGAAATGAAGATTTCAAAGAAAATTTAGAACATAAATTATGAAGAGGTATGTTACTCATTACTTTATGTCTTTAATTTTCAAAAATAATATATATTGCACTATTTTATATTTTCATAGATTTCATAATTATCTATTTTGTCGTATGTTTTAATTATTTTGCATCATTATTACATCAATGATATTAAATTTAAATAAAATTAGTATTTATTACATCAACCTCGATTCAACCCTGGTTCAACCCTAGTCGAACCTTAAACCTTTAGCCCCTCCTTCAGTCGATTCATTGGCCAGTCCAATTTTCAGAACATTGAAAAAATTAAAAAGAAGACCATAACTTGAATAAACATCAAGGGCCATCAGGTACAAGCCACTGACACATACAAAAATAAGATAATAGGGGCAAAAAGCACTAACATACCTTAGGTGCACCACCCATTAGGAAAAATCACTTGGACCACAATGAGAGAGCTGATCCCACTTGTGATAGCATCACAGCTCAACAAAATAAAAGAAAGGAGCATAACATAGAAATTTAGCTATACCTAAACCTGCACCCACAATACCCAACCATGACACAATACTAACAACAAAATCTGGACCTGCACAATGAAGACTCAATAAAATAAAACCTTTAGAAGCCAACAACATCGACAACCACCAAAGAGGGGGAATAACAACAGAACAAGTACGAGTAACATGAAATAGGAAATAGAACCAAAACCAACAAAGAGTGTAGCCCCGACCAGAAAATAAACAGCCCAGAAAGAGAGCAACCCCCAACCAAAGCCCAAAGACAACATGAGCCGAGAAACAACACCTAGAAAATTAAAAAAAAAATTAGTTTTTTTTTTTAAACCATATCTAGTCTAAAAATTTGTCCTACTTTGGCATGGAAGAAAATGGCCAAAAAACCTTCAAGAGTTCAATCCAACATCTGAAATCAAAATTTTCCTCCCCTTAATACCTTGAGGGTGCTTCCATGCAAGAGAACGAGCTTGGTTCAATTTTAGCCATCTAATTTCATGAATAACACATTTAGAAATAAAAAGATTTGCCAAAATTTAAAGTAGGCAAAAATTAATGTAGTGAAATGAATTTGATTTAATTAAAATTCAATTTAGTCTAAATTGATCAAGTGGACTTGCAATATTTACTAAAAAATGATTTCAACCGGCTCAATCTAATTTGATTCAAGTTAAGGGAATTTGATTTCAATTAATTTCATATAAACTAAACTTTTTTAATTTGAACTTAATCCGAGTTGACTAGGATTGATTCAAGTCAATCAAATTGATTCGATACAATTCGACTCACTTTAATGGAGTTATTATCAAATTGATCAATCAAATCAATTGAAATGAGTCGAGTTAGCTGAACACACTAGGCTCACCTAAATTGGCTTAAAAGGTCTTGCTCAAAAGGTCAAACCACCAAGAGAAGCTATTCCTATGAATCTTGAGCCAAGACTAATTTAGGATTTGATCAAGCAAGCTTATTATCTTTCTAAGGGAATTTAAGAATGTTATAAAGGATCTATAGGCTTTCTAAAGCTAGTCGATGCAACGCAATCGGGTGTCCACCTAAGGGGAGTCTTAAAGGCGAATTCTGCACTAAGGTATGAAGGCCTAACTCCTAGAAGACCCTAGGGGGAAAGAAAACTAACCTCATCCTGAGGTCAACAAATGGACCTCCAGTAGGTGTGGCGGACTTCATAAAATTATGCCACGCACATTGGTGTTGATGAGACAACCAACAAGATCCAGGAAAGAGTAAGTTTTGACTTTAACTTGAATTTTTATCAAGCTCTTTAACATGCTTTATGTTGAGAGTTTAAAGTTCATTTGATTTGATAGATGTGAAGAATTAAGTTGGACTGAGTTTAAAAGGGTCCCTAATTCCAAGGAGAGGATGCCTAAGTGCGCTGACATGTGCATGCTCTCAACAAAACTAAATGGTGCTTCTAAGAGAATAATGCCTGAGTGTAGGAACTTGTACCTATCCTTTGGAAGACTGAATGAAAAATCTAGATGGTTGAACTAGGAATGTGCATGTAAGGTATGCTCCAACACAAGTTAATCGGGTCCTAAGGAAAAAGATGCCTAAGTGTACGGACTCACACCTATCCCTAAAGGAAAAACAATATCTGGCTTGTTAAACTATGAAGGTGCTTGTAAAGGCATGCTCCAATAGTAGCTAACTGAGTCCTAAGGGAAATGATGCCTAAGTGTGGGCAATCACACATATCCCTAAAAGATGAGTTGGAATTGATTCTAGTCCAAGGGAAAGGGTGCTTCTAAGGAAACGAAGCATATATGTAGGGACTCATACCTATCCTTTGGAAGACTATAATGGAAAATGCGATGTAGTTGACTCCACAAAAAAGGCATATAGTCATTAATGCAAATAAGAGAAATTTAGTCCCTCAACACCAATGAAACAAATATCGTGTGGAGAAGATCCTCTAGTGGGAAATGACCAAAATTCTCACTCTCTCCCACCACTTGTGTGCATTGATGACTTAGGTGGAAATACATTTCATCTCATTTTAGAAAACTCAAAGCTGAAAGTTCAACATGATACTTTCAACATGGTTTAAAAAGTTTATATTTATCATATAAATTCAATTAAAATATATTTTCAACCTTTCTAGTCAATATGATTATTACTTTCTATATCTTAGTGGTATACTTGTTGGTTGATGCATTGAAGTTCGAAAATATATTTACAAGTGCCCTTGTCACTTGCAAACTAACTTAAAGCTAAAAAAATAATTTAATGAATAAAAAATCATTCAAAATTCTTTCATCTTCTTACATTTCAAATCTTCTTATAGATTATAACTTTTAATACCTTAAAATCCTATTTTATCAGGGTATCGCATGGATAAGACAAACTGTCATTTTCCATGTGATTTAACTTTGATGGAAACTATATTTTAAGGCTGCACTAAGTTGAATGACCTCTTATCATTTATGTTAAAAACTCATTTAACAATTTTGGGTTTTCTCTTATGGTGGTGACTTCAAATTAAACTCTAATGAAGTTTATTCTTGACTCTATCACTCTATTTCAGAATGCTTGTAAAAAATTCTTATTAAGTTTAATATATTCTTGATCATCTTAATTTTCTTCTAAGTCAAAGACTTGGTACATTTCAAGGCTCCATATTAGAGTAAACCTATTATATGGTAAATATTCTCTCTATCATATGACATAACAATCTCAAAATTAATGGATGGATCTTCAGCTGATACTAAGTCAGACGACTTCACATCATCTATAAAGTTTTCTTCTCTTATTAGTACAATAACAACAACAACATCAAGCCATTATCCCACTACATAAGGTCGGCTACATGAATTCTTTTTCTCCATTATATCCTATTATGATTATCATTTAATTTCTTCTCTTATTAGAGAATAAATACAAATATATGTATCTCCATCTTGTTACTATTATATACTTCATAAATATTTTTGCATGTTTATAAACTTATTTCACAATCATCTTAATCAAGTTTCTTTTCTTTTCCATCAGACAGTGTCCAATTTTTAGAACTATCTTTCTTATACAAGATGGTTACTTCTCTTCTCTTAGACTTGTAAGATATTTATACAATTGAGAATGCAGTTTTTAAGATTTAAGAGAGGAAGTACTACAAAAAAGTGATAGAAGAAAAAAAAAAGATGCAAAACTATAAAAACCCATGAATATGATAAACATTCCCTTTGTTATGTGATTTGTTAATTATATATGCTGACCACATTTTGGATGATGTTAACTCTCTCTCATAAAGTATATTCCTAGCACTTAAGTTTCTTATCTTAGTATATAAGTTATCCCTAGGATCCTTTTAGGAGGATTCTTAACGACTTAGCATTGGCTATTTGTAGAAAACTCATAGACTTCTTAGATGCCATAGGACACCTCTTAGTGACCCTATATAAGTTGTGGGCTCACAAATCAAATCCTAAATTTGCCAAAAATTACAAAAATATCCCCAAATCCTAGGGGTAACCCAAGGTAGTGAATGGCCCCATGACTTATTCCAAAGACCTTGGACCTACTATTCAAGGAGTGATGGTCAACCCATTTGACTATTGGTCAAAAGTGATTTGACCAAGGTCAAACTCAAACTTAAAATTATCAATAACCTAAAGGTGTCATTTGACTTAAGAATTGAATTCAAACACTCCCATCACTATCACTATAAAGCAGTCAAATCTGACCTCAAGACTTAGAAGTTGTAGAATCTCGATTTTATACACTTTTTTAGTAAAACTAGAATATCTTTAACCATTTCAAGAAAATCAAAAGCATTAAACTATCTAAAAATTTTATTTGTCATACCTCTAGCGCTATATGTGATTAAAGCAATATTATACCTCTATGTATGTTTGATTAGCATAAAGATCTACATAAATAGAAAACCGCTCAAATGTATTAGTTCCATAAAAGATAGTAACCCCAATAACAAAAGAACATGATTCGAACATGTTTGAGCCCTTTTGAGCAAATTTCGAGCAAGTTTTAAACAAGGTTCAAACACGTCTATAAATTTTAATATGACGTCTAATGCATTTTCTGGTAAATGTTTTACAATAGGAACTCATTTTAAATTATATTTGAAACTCTTATTATTAATTCATACAATGTTAATTTTTTAAACCTAAGGTTCTCCTTTAAATTTGTTCTTATATAACTTACATATGACAATAATGAATGCATTTAACTTAAATAACCAAAAGCATAATGTCACTAATCCTAAATAAATTATGATTTCAAAGTAGAGACCATTCTTGTGAAGCTTTACCTCATTGAACTAAATGCTCGAGTTGAGTGTTATGAAATATTTTTATATAATAAGAGCATTTTAATCTGAAATGAACTTTCAAACTTATTTCTCTAAAAAAATACAAGAAGAAATATTAGCCAATTACGTGCATTATAAGACATATGAAGTGAAAAATTTTCTGCTTATACATAATTTCTATCTATATATTTATTTATTAATCTCTTTCTAGAATCATCATAAAATAATTATGCACTCAATATCAATCAAAAGTATAAATAATAAAAAAACTCTAAAATGTAATTTTATTAAAGATGTTAATACAATTAATCATTATTATAAACTTATCTATTACATTATATTTTTCTTATTTTAGAGCACAAATTAATATGTAGAATATGCCTAAAAAACCTTTATTAGCAAAACAGTAATCTCAAAATTGAGCAGAGGCCAAAAGCCAATTTATTTACTTTCAATAGATTTTCTGTAAGGCTTTGATACGTAGATAAAAAGCAGTTTCATAAGCAAACAATCAAGATCTTCACATAAAAATAAGATAACTAAAAGAAAATTCGTAAAATTAACAACAGTCATACATAATGATTGTCAATACTATAATAATAATAATAAAACAAAAGGGCCAACCAAGAAGAGCATGTGGAGATGATGCATTTGCTAGAGCAAACAGAAAGCCATATCATAGGAAGCAAATTAAATGAAACAACAACTAGTACCATAGAGAAGTGGCCATAAACCGGAAAGTCATGACCAATTCGATGTAGTTGAAATAATTGAATTCGGGGTTTTTTGGTTAAGTAATGGAAACTCAACCAAATTCATAATTGTTTCAATATCATCCTTTTCTTTCATTTTCTTTTGATTGTCTAAATATTCAGCTAAGACCATTCCAATGCTCCTTTTTGCCATGCATAAACTAAACCTACAAATAGGATAAGCATTAAAATGAAAGCTTTTATAAATACATATACACCCAATACATCAAAGCTCATTGCCCATGGATAAAGAAAGATCATTTCAACATCAAAAATAACAAAATCTTGAGCAAACAATCCTCATCTATCTCGATTGATTTCAATATGAATAAAAATGAAACTGATTCAGTTGACTAGACTAGAAGAATTACATAACAAAAGAAGATATTCAAAGTAGATTGAAAAAAAAAAATAGATTCAATCCATTTTCATTCTTTCATTTTAAAAAAGGAGTACGCATCTTAGCTCTTGGAACACTTTACCTATGGAAGCCAGTACGCGTTTTTGACGCTTTACTTGCAAGCGGAGCTCAACGATATTGGGTCTATATGGTTTGATGACAGTGAGACACTTGTGTCTTTAGGTTATGACGACCCTATAGTCCGGGTCAAGGGCCTTGCCTGGTTGATTAATGGTCTGATTCTGCCTGCTCAGCAAGTCTGGTGGGATACGATGAAGACTCGACCAGAGGCTGGAAGATTCGGTGTTAAGCTAGAGGGTAGCAAAAAGCATTTTTGACATAGGCAACCCGATTTGATTTGGAAGGCGCTCTTAAGGCCTTTCCATGATTGGGTGATGAATGTTCTAAGTAAGCTAGAAACTGACGGGACTTTTCATCAACGCGCACCCCTTGAAAGGTTATGTGGAAAGAGGATACTCTATTCATATGACCTCAAAGTCGCTATGGACACTCTACCAGCTATCCTTTCTGGATTAATACTGGTATGTCTGCTCAATGAAGACTTTGGTCGGACGCGGTTACACGCGATGACTGCGACCGACTTTAGGACTGTCGATTGGATTCGGGGTCGGAAGTGCTCTAATGTTCAGGTTAGATTTGATCGACTCATGAAGGGTCAACCTTTAGGGTACTATTCGTCATGGCCTGCTTTCACATTAATACATCATATGATAGTGTGGAAAGATGTTCATCACTGATGACAGACTGAATGATTTGTCACCAGTCTCATGAAATATTTTGAGCTTGATCTTGCACTCTATAGGTACTCAGTTCTTTTGGGAGCTGGGTGTCACATCTTTGCTTGTTTCATACAAGTTAAGAGGTGCTTCCTACCATGTTTCTTTTGGGTACCAAAGACATGGAGATTGAAACGACACTGGTTGTTGCAACATTCGCCTAGTGGCATATGGTTGCATCCTCTCAAGTTGTGGAAAGGATTTCTTTCTATTGCTAAACATTGTTTTCACCCTTTGACTAGCTCATTTATAGTGCCCAATCATATTTTCATATATCGATGAGGGAGAGGAGCCAATACTCGCACAAGCAGTAGTTCTTGAACCGGCATCTACAACTTGGAGAGGAGAACTTCTATTAGAAAGTAAGTGAAGATATGTTACCTAGAAAGAATATGTGACATATGAGGAAAGCATATTTGACATATATGACCAGGAAAGGATCGCTTCCAAGTACTATCTATCATGATATTTTTTACTAATCAATAATCAATAATCAATAACTATTAGCTCAATAAACAGAGTCGTCACTCTTTGCCCGTCAGCATAGTAATAACTCATAATCGTTATATCATTATATCATATAAATCAGTAGAGTATAACACCCAACCATAATATTTAAAGGAAAGCCCAACGACCCACCATCCTATAAATATGAATCAATCTTCAACCAATAGGTCAACCAGTCTTTACTTATCTTTTACCCATATTATAATAAAAGCAATAACGATTAATCATATATTCATTTTTATTCTCAATGCTTATATTAATAATATGCTTAAATAAAATACTCAATTTCTATGCGTTGCAAATCTTCATAACTTCCATTTTATGTGAAATCCATAAATATTGTAGTTAAAATATTCAGGATAATCAATACGATAACATATAAAAAGTTACGTAGTAGAAGCTTAATAAATCATGTGAAAATGTAATATTTCATAGAATATAATACTTCGTATAACAAAATAATATTTGGTTTTGATCTTTGTTGTGTAAAAGCTTAGACATTACATTCTTTCATACAAGATCAGCCTTATTTCTCGAGTCAATCCTTTATAGTATTTGATGACCCAACCAACACTACCTGGTTGTTTGGCGTAATGGTCCATGAACATACTGCAGTTTGATATCACTTTTGTTCCTCAATGGGCCAACAAAGATCAAGCTTTAACTTTTTTTTGTTGCTCACCTGGCCCTTACAAATTCTCTACATAATGATGATCTACGTGATGAACTAGTCTTGTTATGGAAGAACAAAAGTCTTATGGCTGTGAGTTTTACTTTTATGGTGCATCCTTCATCAAAGCATTTATCACTCATGAAACTCTTGTAGTTAGGGTAGATTTGTGTCTCACTTTTATATCCCCCGAAGGCTATACCCTTCGTTACTCAAATAGCCTCTCAGAACCTCAAACTGAAACTAAGTATGAAGTTTTAATTTTGAGACTTAAATTGATCATTTAGATCAATAGTCAACAGGTGAGGATCTTCAAAGATTCTTAGCTGATTATTAATCAAGTAGTTGGGATCTTCAAAGTCCTCAAGCCTGAGCTCTTGTCTTTTCATAGTCTGGCAATAGAGCTCTTATATCTTATCCCTAAGGTAACTTTGACTAGGATTTCTCATTATGAACATGTAAGGAGTGGATGTATTTACCAAATTGCTAAGGAGATGGCTGACCCAACTAGAAGCCCAATGTCCATCAGTATCCAACATCGTAGGCCCTATGCCCGCAGTATTGTCTTCTCTCGATCAAACTCTCATAGTGTTTGCTATTGAAGAAGAGTCAAATTAGAGAGCCCCTTTCGTTGAGTTCTTGTAGTATAGTAGGTGTCCAAATTGATCGATCTCTTATTACTCAAATTAGGAAGAGAGCTCTGTAATTCACTTATATGAATGACATCTTGTATTGATACTCTTTTGACCAAATATTCTTGCATTGTCTCAATAATGAGGAAGCTTTCAAGGTCATGAGTGAGATACATAAGAGACTTTGTAGTCCTCATTAGTCCAACCTACGATGAAGGTTACGATTAAATTCCTCGGTTATTATTGCCCGACCATGGTCCATCATTATATGTAGCACGCTAGAAAGTGTCATCAATGTTAAATTCATAGTACATTTATTCATCAACCCCTAATCCGTTGCACCATACTGTATCATCTTAGCCATTTGAGAGTTGGGGTACAGATGTAGTGGGTCATATTGACACTCTTTCCTCTAATGGTCATAGGTTTTTATTGGTTGCAACTAATTACTTCTCTAAGTGGGCAGAAGCTTGTGATGTGCTTCTTTCGTAATCATGTTGTCTATCATTTTGGTATTTCTTGCCGAATAATTTTTGATAATGGCACGTCATTTAGGAGCACCAAAATTATTAGATTTCTCACCACTATAACATCAATTGGCATTATTCCTCGATTTATTATCCTAGAGCTAATGGCTTGGCTGAAGCTTTTAATAAAACTTTAGTCTAATTAATAAGAATAATGATCGTATCAAATAAACGAGAATGGTATGATAAATTACTTGAAGCATTATGGGCTTATAGAACCATATATCATACTCATACTCAATCTACATCATATATTCTAGCCTTTTGAGTTGAAGTAGTCCTCTCACTTGAGGTCGAGCTCCCCTCATTACGTGTGGTAGTAAGTCGCAATCATTCTTATGAGGATAACACCCAATTGCGGTTGAAAAAACTTAATGTTTAGAGGAGCTATGTTTATAAGCTCATCAGAACCTCAAATCATATCAGGCCCATATAGCCAGACATATGATTACATTGTTCGACCTCAAATTTTTCAGGTCGGTGATTTAGTTCTTATCTTGCATAGGCCTATCATCTAAAATTACTGTTGAGGTGGTAGGTTTGAGCCTTTTTGGGAAGGCTCCTTTGCCATAGAGTAAGTATATGAATGCGACAATTACTTATTAGTAGATGAAAATTGTGTTAATCTCATGCCTATCATCAATGGTCAGTATTTGAAGAAGTACTATGCCTGAATTCTACATATTACGGGAGGCATCATTTTACCCCCATGAGTATTCCTCTATATAAATATTACTCGAGATGACTTTTTCTACTTTTCGACAATCTGTGACCACGATAATTTATCATCTACCATGTGATGTTCATCATGCAAAGTATGAGGTTATCCTTAAGACTTGTATGAAAATACGCCATAGGAATATTTGCACTTATCTCAGTGCACACCAATTATTTTGGTGTTATAACATGGAATCTCTACTCTATACCCTTTGGGGGTTGATTTTTTCAGTTTCACTCATCATCCTGAGTGTAGTCTGGGTCACCAAAACTAACCTGGTTGACTCCCTTGGGATTTTCTCATTCTTAAACATGAGTCATATAATTCTTTTATGCTTCATAAACTACTCTCTGTAGTATGAGTTGTACAATTTGTTCAGCTTATTATGAACCCCATATAAAATTTTAATATCTTTAAGTTCATTATGAGCTTATTTCCCCAATTTCACTTGTCACACCCAAGTGTAATCAGGGATATTAAAACCATTCATTAAGATCTCTCATGAAATATTATATTAGATCGCACCCATTCTATATTGGCCAGGTGAGGATATTTTGAGTAGTTATCCCAAAATGGGTTTCCTTCCTTTATTATTATTTTTATAATAGTTGTGCTCCCCAGTTTATTCACATAAGTTGAATGTGGCATGGGTTATCAAAACTTATCTATTATTCTCTTATAAACCCTATGTATAAGATCTATTTCCCCCAAATTTATTCATGTGGGGAATGTGGCCTAGATTCTTAAAGCCAATCATATTTCTCTCTTTGTATGATAGTCATTAGATAATTTCCCATACTAGAAATAATCCATGGATAAAATAAATGTTCCCTCCACCATGTGTTATCTTCGACAGTATGGGATGTGTCAAATTTATAACTATGAATATAATAAAAAATAATAATAACAAAAAAAATAATAAAAAGAGAGAAAAACTCATATTTGAGTGAAACCGGTTGCCCTTGTCATAGGTGGAACCGTATTCCACGCTCCAAGGGCTTATATATCTTTCCATGCTTAGTTGTGTGAATTCGGTTGCTCTTGCCATAGGAGGAACCCGACTTCACTCTTCGGAGAAGTTTACGTTCCTTCAAAGTATTATCACTATTTATCCTTTGAGGCATTTTATAATTGTTTATGAAGATAACCTTGCACTCCTCTTTTGTTTTATGGCTAGAGTTATGTGCTCCCCATCTTTGATGTGGTATATCTTATTCCGGGCATTAATATCATTTCTCAGTAGAATCTTGTTTCACATTGGGAAACCGCTCATTTGCCTTCTTAGTGACATTTCTCCCCATTGGAGTCCTGCTCTTAGATACGAGAGCGATCCTTTAGCTATGTCAAGGTGGCCCATTTCTCTCATAGAGTCTCATTACTTAACATGGGCGCTACTTCTATGTTTCTCTAGTGACATTGTTGATTTCTAACATAATTTCACTCTTAGTTGTGAGTGTGTTTCCCTCGCTATCTTAGTGTCATTCTTTATGTCATGGGATCACACTTTCTTTCTCTTGTATGTATCTCATTTTCTATTATGCAAAGATACATTAATTTGTTGATACTCTTACATGATATACTTTCATGGTATAGCCTCGATCTTGTTTAAGAAAATTTATTTGTGCTTAGAAACTCATGAGCCTCTTGATGGATTCGTCTCATTGAGCTGCTTGATTCAATAATAAACTTGCCAAATTTGGAGATCATTTATTCATCCAATTAATTTCTTGAAGTTTTCAATTATACTTCAGTCCCTTGATTTAAGCTCATTCGGGCTCAAATTTGACCATTTTTGTGTCGTTGGGCTGTCTCGTCAAGATGTTCAGTTCGACTATAAGTTTGCTGAAATTAGAGTTTGGATCATTTTGTGTTTAATTTTGGCAGTTTCCAATTCAAATACACCTCATGATTCATGCTCAATCAAGGCAAGTTTTGATGGTATATCATTATTCTTTTTATTATTTATTTAGCATGCATTACTACTTTTATATTGATTTTATACTTGCTTGTGATGTGATGTATCACAACATCACATCTTAGAATTTTATACATTAAAACATGCAAGTTATAATGAACCTAAGTGAACCTTCCTCATTTATGTTCCAACATATATAGTGATTGAGCATTTGGCTTATCAGCTTAGAGTATAAACATTCGATCTATTAGCATTAAATTATAGCTAATTATTAAGATCATGATTTGTCCATTTGAGTCTACATATAGACTAGTATGCATGTTAGGGCAGATAGAAAAATAGAAGCATTGCATGCATATCCTTCAGATTCATTTTAACTATAGGAAGTGTATATCTCCCTCTATCATTTAGCTTTGTGGCATCAGCTCTTGCATATATTTTTAGGTGGTTTGATGATGTTTTTGACCCAAGAAATATATAAGTCCAATATATGGGCTTTCTTTGTTACATGGAACCAAGTTATAAACTTTCTTTTGAATATTTCTTCTACTTTATATAAGAAATTTTTGGGCTTATTGATCATATAAGGTCAATATGTATACCTCATCTTTCATGTATCATTTATCATATTAAAGAGCTACATGGGCATCTTGAACTAGTATGATCAAATTGTAAGTCCCATATTCAAACCTTTCATATATTCTTTACCACATAAATGATATATATGAGCATCTTGATCTAACACTATCAAGCTATAAGTCTCATCTTTCATATATTCCCTACTATATTGAAGGTATTTTCAAGATTTTTTATCTTATACGATCAAGCTGTAAGTTCCTTCTTTTACATCTTTCTTATATTTTTCTTAATATTAAAGAGATTTTTGAGTTTCTTGATCCAATATGATCTAGTTCTAAGTTCCATCTTGCATATCTTTTTTCACCGCTTGAAGAAGGCATCATTCTTTCATACACTTCAACCTTAGAGCATAGTTTCTTCTGCCAGCCTTGGCATGAACCATTGTGCAATTATTATAAGTCAAGTTTATGAATCTCCTTCATATGCAAGTGGAGTGTAAGTCTCATATGTTGATCTAGGACTGAGTTTACACCCTTGGTTCGCGAGGTCTCCTTAGATGAGCTAACTAACAAGGATCAAGTCACCACCTGATTAAGTATACCAATGGCCTTGATGACTTGAAATAATGGGATTTAACTAATGTTGTCTTCCCACTTGCCATATTAATCCACACTTCCTTACATATATTCATCTCCTTCACAACCTATTGGGTTGTGGAGTCTTATTCTTTGGTAGCTTCTAATGGCTAATTTTGGGTCATTCTAATGATCTGAATTCATCCTATATTCTAGAATGTAACTACCATAACCTTTTGAGTTTGTCATCCCCGAGCTTCTTCCTCAAGTGCCCTTATGTACTGACAATATTTTATTAAAAAAACTATAAACTTTCTCAATAAGATTTCCATGATCGTGTGCCCTTTGCCCTATTCACCTATCTCTACCCTCTACATAGACATATGAACCCTTTTTTATTTATCCTTTAATATTGAAATAGACCACCACATCCTTCCTCATGAATACACATAAAATTGAATAGAAGTGAAGCTCCTTAAGTGAGAGTGTTCTTAGATATGCTCAAGGCGAAATTTGCCATATATATGAGCTTGCTCCTCTGGAAAATCTTGACCCACATAATTATAAACTTTGTTTGGAATCATATTCATGGTAGGAGAAACCTCTGGAATCAAACTCTTAGTTTTTCTTCCATTGATCTTCAGAAGCCTAAAGATTGCATAGACTAGCTACAATGAGTCATATAGATCAATGCCGCATACATCTTTCAGTCCCACATCATAACAATTCAACAAAAATACAAAATTTTCATGCATGATAATAATAATAATAAAATGCTAGAACCTCAAAAAAATATGCTTGGCATAATACTTAATTATAGTTTGAACATGACTTAATAAAAAAATCAAATTTGTATTTTGAGTTTTGAACCTTGTTCAAGGTCTACTCCAGCTCTATTAGAGGCCAATGGCGGAACACATAATATAAAAAAAAATATGTTCAAATAAGGTTTTAAATTCACAAGATTAAACGTTGTTCAAAACCCTAAAGTTGCATGCATGATGGGAAGAAGGGGAAGACTCACATACTCATTTGCTCTTATTTCCTAGTTGAGGTCTCATCATTGCTAGGGCGTGAAGAGCAGTGCAAGAGTAACAACACAATACTCGATCGCCTATTAGTATAGAGAATTTAAAGTTTGTATTTCCAAAAGTGCCTTGCCAATAAAAGCAATGATTTTTCAATATTTTTTTTGATATTTTAACTTTTTCTTTAGTTTTTAATGACAATATTATATTGATTCATGTTTAAAGAGTCGAGGGATTACATTAGGACTTTTATATAATCTAGGACTTTTCTAATCCTTTATAAAAGTTTGGAATCAATTAAATCAATTTCTTAAATTTTTATGTACTATTGAAATTAAGCATAAGTATATATTTTTTAATAAAATAATTAATATAGATTATATTAAATAATTTGAAAATTTATTTGACCTGTTATAAAATTAATATAATATAAAAATTTATACATGAAATTAATCTGAAAATAAATTCAATAAAATTTAAATTATCCCAAATACATATCAGATATATACACATTTTTTTTTTCTTTTCTATTTGATTTCAGGTTTTATGATCCATGCAAACCCTCGCGGCCTCGCCTGCTGTTGGCTTTTATCGCCGTCGTCCTCGACTCGCTGCCATTAACGTGGATGTCATGGGATCATCTTCCGGTACAACCCCTGAAAACCCTGCCGCGGCGAAGGAAGCTGGCAACCATCCTGCCTTCTTCGACATATACGGTCCTGATGTAAGTCTTCCTTTCTCTCGCCTTCGGTTCCTGATCTCCGGGTTTGGGAAGCGTCATCCCTGTTTCTTCATGCGAAACTAGGATTTTTGGTTTTCCTTGTTCCCTTAGCTGGGTTTTTGTTGTTCAAAATATGATCTACCAGACTTTTGATTTTATGAAGTGTTCGGGCCGTAGTAGCAGCAACTTAAATATATTCAGACAGCGATGAAACTGGAAGGAAGTAGATCGCGAGGAAGACATGGGAAATGATAGGCTCTATGCTTTTCTACCTCTTTCAAATTTAAAGGCTAAATATCTTAACGGGAGGTTTACCACGAGGTTTCCACGAAAGAGCTTGTCTGTGATTGCTCAAATATGAACCTCAGGTATTTGTTAGAAGCGAACTCCTTACTGGGATAATCATTAGGAAGACCTTCTGAGAACTCCTTTGACTACCGGACATGGTTATGAACGGAGTACATATCGGACAAATGTTCTTATCAGCGAGCTTAGATTAAACAAAAGGAGTTTAAGCTAGTGTTAAGAAGAATGTCTACAATTTTTGCAGCAGAGTTTAATTTTTGTGATCTATTTAATAGTCTTTCATGTGTCCTTCAGTAAATATGTTTAATGCCATATGCGTCGTTATAGTCATTTGAAGTTCTTTCCATTCATAAAGTCTTTTATCCATACAAGATTTGCATAAGATTTGATTTTTTTGAGCTATCATGATAACCTGCTTCTGTTTGTATAAAAAATGACATTATTCTCTACTTAATCAAATTATTGAATGGCTTCCAAGTGCATTTATTGACTCACTAGATGTGCAACAAATATATTCAGGGGAAGGCTGATGTTGTTTGGAAAACTTCTTCAACTTCTTCATCAATCAGCCTCCAGGTACATTTTTCCTTGTAATAGAATGACTTTTGTATGTTGACAGTATCTAAAAATGTGATTATTTCTCTACTTTTATGAAAAAGGACATTCAAGGGCTTGTTACTTGGGTTCTAGGTGAAGGTGTGATGCCAACTTGGGTTTTTGTAAAGGTACGTTACGTCTTCTCTCATTTTCACTTTTTACTCTGTTATCTAGCTTAGAACGGTTTCATACTGTGATGAAATGCATTTAGTTATTTACTTTTCTTATTTGTCTTTTATTTTGATTTGTTGAAACTGTTCTTCCATTTTAAAAAATATTCATCATACCTGCATCTGTTCATCTATTAGTCTACATATATCTCAGGCCCGGAAGTCTCATGATTTTATTGAACCTGCTTGAAATGCTCAGAGGACACGAGCAGTAGATGAATAACTAAATCGCAACCTATCCAGCTAAGAAGTGGTTGGAAGTGGCGGAATAAGTTTAGTTTTCATAAGCAAGCTTACATGAGATATACTTATGAACTTTAGCTTATGGTGTAAAATTTAAATCCATTTAGAATTTAGTACTTAATTTGAATGGACTTCATTTTTCGTTTAAATTTTACATATGACAATGTGAATTTTATATGGAACTTGGGAAATGTTAGAGGTAAACTTGCATGACCTAAACATTATTTGTTTTATATGGATGGTTTTGCATCCTTAATTTAAAATTTTGAATTGGAATTCAAGGATCATTGCTTATATACTTAAACTATATTCTATTTTCTCTTAACCAAACTAATATATCTTCACTTTTATGTTTTTTATGAATCCTCCTTTTTATCATCAAACCTGTGAATGAAATTCTCTTTCTCACTCTCTCTGTGATGTGGATGCAAAAGCTCTCTATATTTTGTGTGTGTCTACATCCAAATATGCATGCTTATGTGTTCGATTTGTCAACCCTTCTTTTAAATTTGTTTTGCATAATTCACTTCTATATTTTTACAAAAACTCCCACATTTATATGCATGCATGCTCGCCCGAGCAGAACAAAACTAATATAGCTAGAAGTTGTGCAAAATGACCGAGTAAACAGATTTAACACCTCAAGTAGCATTATAGCACTTGACGATAAAGGGCGGAGGAGGAATATTTAAGAAGCATACCCTAAATAGTTCAGATAAGATATACAATAATGGTGATATTTGCGGAGTATGTGTATTTTGTGAGGCTTCCATTTCCGTGTTTTTTTCCTCTTTCATGATTACAAACTGATGTCTCCTTCAATTTTTGTAGAACAAGCCTCTTATACGGAAAGTTGTCATGCTTCATGTTCCAGGCTTGGACGCGGCACTTTATATGTCTCATTCCATGATTTTTAGAGGCCTTGCAGATTGCTGTGGCATTCCAAAGCCTGTTTTATCCCTCAGGTATATTGACAAAATTCAGAATAATTTTTATTTAAAAAATATTACTTGTTTCATAATTATGTTTCCAAGATTGAGTCCCCTACCATTCTATTGCCTGTTAAATGAAATGTCCCGAAATGCATCCCAAATATCGCATTTTTGCTATCTATTTTCTATAACTAGGTTTTGATGATGAGTGAATGCCAGCTGCATGGCAGATGAGATGCAAACCGTTGATGCACTTTTAACTTGCAAAGTGAAACGAAAGCGAGAGCAGATTGATTCCAAATCTGAGGAGGCTAGCAAAGTTACACAAGGTTAGTGTCATAGCATAAGAGGGCGCCTCTAATAGAATTGTTTGGTACTACATAATAATGCCAGTTTTTTGTTTTATTTTAAGCTCCATTGTTGATGTTGTGAAGAACAATCATCTGGTTTAGTGTTTATTTTTTTATTAGTAAACAAATCCATTCGTAAAATTTCTTTTTTATGATGTAATTTTAATCTATTTCCTGAAATTTTGTAACTTGAGAACTAAACCATTATTGCTCAAAAATTTCTTGGATATTTGGATTTATTTATCCAAATTAACTCTGTCCCATATATATTTATATTTATTCTCTTGAATAAGTGGGGCATATTTCTTTCTCTGTTTCATTGTTAAGAAGGTCAAACTGGAAGGTTGTCTTGATTCTTTCAATTGAATTGAATGTTCACATTTTTTGTTACTATATTTCTTTTTATTCTTGAAGTTCATTTGATTTCCTACAACAATTTCTTTTGTTATGGTGCTCTTTGGTTTATATTTCTGTCAGCACGTTTTCTGTTTCAAGGTGATAGTTCTGCAAGTCTTCGTTTTTTTTTTTGCTCTTTGATCTTTTCACAAAGATTGGAAACTCTAACCTCCATTTTGGATGTCAAAAGCAACTACTCAACCAAGTGGTTACTTTTTTGATCTTCATGTTGTATTCTTCTTGAATTCCTTTCCACGCATCCGCCTCTTCTTCAACTGAACTTTTGTTTTTTAGATATTCAATTACAAATAAAAATAGTATGAAGTCCATTTTATATTTGTTGTTTTTTCATCTTCTCCTACTGGTTTTTGTAGAGGTTCCTTTTTATACGATCTTCTTATGTTGCTTGACAGAGGTCTTTAAGCTCTTTTTCCTCTCTTTTTGTGCCCTCCACTTTTTCTGTTGTCATCCAAATTCCTTTATCACTTTATCACGTATTCCTCATCTATCTTTGTTTTCGGGTTTCATTTCTTGGTTCTTGGTTACGATGCCAGCAGGTCAGGCCGGGGGTGTTGGTTCTTTTCTATTTCTGTTTGTAGGCTAGTTGTTATTTAGTTTGTTGAAAGAGATTTGGACAACTCATTTCATTTGCGATTTAGTTGAGAAGTTTCTGCCAAATATTGAAAAATCTTTTTCCTTACAACATATTTTACGCTGAATTAGATGGTGTAAAAAATTTGTCCTTCTGTAAAAGAAAACAAACTTGTTCCATGACATTCTGCATTCTCCTTCTCAATGCAATTTCCATTGATTCAATCCTTGGATAATTGCTTTCGTGGTGGCAATCTCAACTTTTCTGAAGCAATGCAGTTCTTTCCTATAGCTTTTTGTGCCCAGAATCTATTGTCTTACCCCCCAATACATCCATATCTGTTTCTCACTTTCTATTCAAATCACTACCATTAAGAACATGAATCTCCACTAGATTCTGCTATGGCTTATTGTAGCTTCTTTTCTTAGACGTCAAAAGCAAGATTAGACTGTTCTCCTCATCGTCAATCTGTTGTAGTTCATAATCCACCTCTGACATGGTAGTTAATTTTTTCTCTTCTTTCATAGCTATTGTTCTAGTTTCACTCATGACCAAAACTTTGGCGCAATGCCTACTTGCTGGCATTGTGAAGTCAACGTCAACTAGCTTATCAAACTATAGCAGGCCTATACATAAGCAGGATTTTGCATACCTAACTTTATAGTTTTGTAGTTTATTGTTATTAGACTTATCATGCGCTCTTTACTAAAAATGACAGGCTTTTTAAGCATTTCCATAATCTTCTAAAGACATATTTGAGAAGAGTGAAAGGTTTCAGCTAGAATGTATCTGATGGTTATACCTATTTACTGAAAGATACATGGATATATCTTTAAAGACTTGTTTATTCTTTTTTCTTTTTTTCCTACTTCAGGTTATTTAGAGCCTTGATTTATTGAGATTGTAGTTCTGATGCAGGAAAGGCACATAGTATCAAGGCTCAAAATGATTCACCATTTCCGTACTTATACTACACCCTTTCAAAGAAGGAGCTGGAGGAAAATGGTTATTGCTTCAGCGAGTCAGGTGATTCAAATCGTTATTTTGTTGGTCGTAATAGCTTTGCTCAGAATGAAAAGCTAGGGTAAAACCTTCTAATTGATGTTCAGAGTTTTGATAAAATTTTCAATGTAGATTTTGTCCCCACTGTTCCTGCTCCTGCTGGTACACCTCCGTATGATATCCTGTCACTCGACTGTGAGATGGTAAGAATTAAATTCAAACAAAGATTCTATGTGATGCTGCAATAATTTTATTGTATTCTTGGGTTGTATAACTTTAAAGAAATGATATTCTTGATATTTAATATTCAAAATCAAGATTTGTTTTGTTTCTTTATTGGTTTTTCCCCGCCACATACCACTGAATTTTTTCTGATTATTATGTTTAGCATCCCAATCTTCATATTCACTGCTATTCCACCCAAATTTCAAACACGTTAAAAAATGCCACAGTGTCTCCTTAGCGATGCCAAACATGTGGCAATGATCAAGCCTTCCTTCTCACTCCTTCACAATCCTTGTAGAGCTCTCCCCTTAGTCCCGAGCTAAGGAATTATAGGTAGTAATAAAATCTAGACCTCTTGGCTGGATGTAGTAAGATTCCTTGCTAACCAAGGATGTGATGCAGAGAGAAACACATCAGAATATTCTTTGATGATGATGTAACATGAGGGAAAGGGTATGCAACCCAAGAAAGAGAGGAGAGAGGAAGGAATTTTATACAATCTTAAGGGAAGGAAATAGAGAGAGCACTCATCACATAAGGGATGTGAAAGAGAGACTTCGGAGTTGTCTTAATGATGCGGACATCCGACCATGAAAGCTTATTAGACGAGGAGATGAAGATCGACGGCCATGATCGCACCATTTTATTTTAAGTTATCATTTGTATTTTTTTATTTCTTTATGCATTTTCTATTTTTACCCTCACTTGAGGGAGTAGGTGCTTGTGATCTGGGGGTACTTTTGTCTTTTGTTCTGTATTTTGGGCTATTTATAGCCTCATCCTTTCTTGTAATGGTATGGATTATTAAGAAGAAAATTTTCGCACTTTGTTCTTGAGAGCTATGGGAGTTTTTAGGAGAGTGGAAGTCCCTATATAAGGGAAACACAATACCCACCAGTCGCAGGAAGCGTCTGAGCTCGTGGTTTGAAGTTCCTAGGTGAAGGGCAACGCATCACTCACCAATTGCAGGAAGCGTCCGGGTTCGTGGTTTTATCTCTTCCAAATTCCCTTTCCCTCCTCCTCCTATCCGCAGACCACGACCATCCCCAACCCCACAAGCCGCCGACCTATTCCCCTTTCTCTTTCTCTACCCCGTCCAACCCCTCTTCATCCTCCAAGCCCCCGGCCAACACACCCCTTCTCCCCAAACCGCCGGCCGACCCCACCTCTTTTCCCTAAGCCGCTGGCCTCTCCCATTCCCCCTTCTTTGCCTCCAAAATTTGTTCAAATTGAGGTATTGAATACCTTCTTATTTTGGTCCATTCTAAACTTGGGAAGTTATAAATATTAATAGAATTGGAGATAGAATTATAGCTTTAAAGATTATTGTTGATGCTAAGGTTGTTAACATTATAAGTGCTTATGCTCCTCAAGTGGGTTTGGATATAGATTCAAAATTAAAATTTTGGAATGACTTAGAAGAATTAATACAAAAGATACCTCTTGAAGAAAGAGTTTTTATTGGAGGAGATTTAAATGGACATGTTGGTAGAGAGGTAGATGATTTTAAAAGCATTCATGGTGGCCATGGTTTTGGAACAACAAATGAAGGTGGTAAGTCTATTTTAGATTTTTGTTTAGCTTATGATTTTTTAATTGCTAATACCTTATTTAAGAAAAGGAATGAGCATCTCATTACTTATAAAAATGGATATAATACAACTCAGATTGATTATTTTCTTATAAGAAAATTAGATCGTTTAGATTGCAAAGATTATAAAGTTTTTCCGAGTGAAAACTTATGTACCCAACATCGTTTATTAGTTTTGGACTTGAAGATAATGGGGAAGAAAATAAAAAATAAAGTAAAACGATTTCCTAGGATTAGATGGGGGCATTTAAAGAATATTAACAAAAATATTTTTGAGAGTAAGATCTTAGATCTTAAGATTTTGTCTGTGCATGAGGATGCTAATGTTATGTGGGAAAAAGTGGCTAGTTATATTAAGAATATTGCAAAAGATGTGCTTGGAGTTTCAAAGGGAAAAGCTCCTAATAGTAAAAATAGTTGGTGGTGGAATCCAAATGTGCAAGAAAAGATTAAAAATAAGAAGATTTGTTATAAAAATTGGTTTAATTGTAAAAATTCTGATAATTGGAAAATATATAAAGAGGCACGTAAGGAATCTAAGAAAGCAATATGCGATGCAAAGAGTTTAGCTTTTAGTGATTTATATAATAGATTAGATACTAAGGAGGGAGAAAGATATATGTATAAGCTAGCCAAACAAAGAGATAGGAGTAGTAAGGATTTAGTTCAAGTGAAGTGTATTAAGGATGAAGATCAAAAAGTACTTTTTTTAGAAGATGATATTCAACAAAGGTGGATGAGATATTTTGCTAAACTTTTTAATGAAGAATGTGAAAATAAAATTGACTGTAGTGATCTTAGCACCCTAAATGAAAATAAAGATTTATGTTTTTATCGGCGTATTAGTAAAACCGAAGTTAGAGAGGCTTTAAAGAAAATGAAGGGTGGAAAAGCTGTTGGACCTGATGATATTCCAATAGAGGTGTGGAAATGCTTAGGAGATGAAGGAATTTCTTGGCTTACTAAACTTTTTAATACTGTTTTGAAGACTAAAAAGATGCCAGATGAGTGGAGAATGAGTGTGTTAATCCCTATTTTTAAGAATATAGTTGATGCACAAGATTGTGCTAATTATAGAGGAATTAAGTTAATGTGTCATACTTTAAAACTATGGGAACGAGTTATGGAGCATAGGTTGCGGCGTGATACTAATGTTTCTCAAAATCAATTTGGATTCATGCCGGGTAGGTCTACTATGGAAGCCATACATTTATTAAGAGGTTTGATGGAGAAATATAGAGAGAATAAGGAGGATTTACATATGATATTTATTGATTTAGAAGAAGCATATGATAAAGTTCCAAGAGAAGTGCTATGGAGAGTTCTTGAAAAGAAAAGAGTTAATAACGCTTATATTCAAATCATTAAAGATATGTATGCAGGAGCTATTACTTGTGTTCAAACACAAGGTGGTTTGACCAAGTATTTCCCTATTTCGGTTGGATTACATCAAGGATCAGCCTTAAGCCCATATCTTTTTGCTTTAGTCATGGATGTTCTCACTAGACATTTGCAAGAGGATGTACCTTGGTGTATGCTTTTTGCTGATGATATTCTTCTTGTTGATAAGACTAGAGAGGGAGTTGAAGGTAAACTAGAATTGTGGAGGTCAACCTTAGAGTCTAAAGGTTTTCGTTTGAGTAGATCTAAAACGGAATATATGGAGTGTAATTTTAGTAATAATAGACCTAGTGAGGGCATTGTGACTTTGGCCGATCAAGTCATTAATAAGAGTACACGTTTTAGATATCTTGGATCTATTGTTCAGAGTGATGGTAATATAGATGGGGATATTATCAGCAGAATCCAAGTTGGATGGTTGAAGTGGAGGAATGCATCAGGCTTATTGTGTGATAGAAAAGTACCCCTCAAACTTAAGGGAAAATTCTATAAGATGGTGGTGAGACCTGCAATGCTTTATGGTGCCGAATGTTGGCCATTAAAAGAGAAGCATAATTCTAAGTTAAGTGTTGCAGAGATGAGGATGCTCAGGTGGATGAGTGGCTTTACCCTTAGAGATAGGATACGAAATGAGCATATTCGTGAAAAGGTTGGAGTAGCTCCAGTGGAAGATAAGATTAGAGAGAGTCGCCTTAGATGGTTTGGTCACGTAAAACGGCGGCCTCCCGATGACCCGGTTAGGAAAGTAGAGGTCTTAGATTTGACTTATGTTAAGAAAGGTAGAGGTAGACCTAAAAAGACTTGGTCAGAAAATATTAGAAATGATCTTTCTTTATTAGATTTAAACGAGAATTTGACTTTTAACAGGACACAATGGAGAAAAAGGATTCATGTAGCCGACCCCACGTAGTGGGATAAAGGCTTGATGTTGTTGTTGTTGTTGTTGTTGTTCTAAACTTGGGAAGTTTTCGAAATTCAAAATTCAAAATTGTTTGAATTTGAATTCTTTCCTAAAATAAGTTGACTTATTTGGAAACATCCCCAATCTCCTCAATCTGATATTAATTAGAGATTCTCCTCTAATCCTCTTTTCTTAATTAATGTCCTTTGTTTGGAAAGGATTTCAAATCCCTAATCAAGCCCCCTCTTGCATGGCCGACCCCTAGTCCATTTCCCTCCTTAATTTCCCCTTTCCTAAATTAGTTTGATATTAATTTGGAAAGTTTTTGAATTCAAATTCAAATAAATTTGAAATTCAAATCCTTTCTTAAATTAATTAACATATTTTAAGAAAACCCCCCCTTCAATCTTGGATTGATTAAAATCTGAAATTGATTTGGAATTAATTCCAATTTTAACATTCATTGCACCTAGACACATTCATTGAATGTGGACAACCCCTCCTCCCTTTCTCTTGGCCGGCCCTCTTTCTTCCCTCTCTCTTAATTAATTTCCCCCAATTAATCTCCCAATTACAGCAGCCATTTAATCCACATCAATCCAAATTGATTCTTGCTTTAATTTCTCTAGCCACCTAAGCATCAATTAACTCCGGATTTCTTTCCTAAACTGCTGGAATTAATTCCAGAATTTATGAATTCTTGTTCTTTCCTTAATCTATCCCCAAATCAGGAATTAATTTCAAATTTCTAGCTTCGTTCTATATCACTTAATGTTCTTCCATTGATTCATCATAGAAAACGGTTCTTGATATATACTGAAAATATTTAATGTAAGGGAGGAAAGGTGTAATTTGTTTTTATTATATAATTTTAAATATTTTAAAAACTATATTGGCATGGATGAATGATGATGATCTGGATGAAGAGCCTATGCTTATGATGTTCTTGAATCATTCATCCTGGCCAATATTAATTGAAATCAGCCATGAACTAGAGATTATAACTATGATGGAAAGAGACAAAATAAAGATGGACTTCAAATATTATTTCATTCCCTATGGTGCATTGATTTTATAAAATAGGTGTTATGTTATTCTTTGAAGGTGATAAATAAGTGGTGGAAATCAAAGCAATAACTTCATATTAAATAGCAATTGAATATGGATGTCTGTTTTAGCTCATGCATTTGTAATGGAGTAATGGACTCAATCCACATCAGGAAACTTGATTGGATATGAGTGGCCGCATGATCAAAGATTTGCATAGTTGTTGTATTTATATTTTATTGGAAGCTATAATTGATTTTAGCTATAGGTACCTTGTGAATGAATAGTTGTTGTATTTAGATGTTGCAATTTCCCCCTAAGCTGGATTACACATGTCAAATAATCCTTGCTTGTTAATTAATTATTCAAATGTTGGTTTGAATAAATGTTGGGTTAATTTGTTGTGATGAAGAGATATATGCATTACAATTTTTTTTTTGATGGGTGAATGTGATCATGAGAAATAATAATAGAAGTTGGGTTGTCATAATATATTTTCTTGTTATTGTTTCTTATAATCATCAACTCATTTAACAATATTCTTAACCAATGCAACTCGCATATTCATGGGCTAGAACTTCGAATTCTACCTCATCACTACTCTTGGTTACAACGGTCTATTTGTTACTTTTGCCAGGTTGCCATATTTCCTCACGCAAAAGTTTAATGGCTAGTTTTTGATCTTTAATCATTTACTAAATCTACATAGTTAATGTTTGTAACTACCCTAATATCTATTTCTTTATTCTTTTTGAAAAATAGTCCTTGTCCAGGGCTTTCTAGAAGGTACCTTAGAATTTGGTATACAATTTTCATTTGTTGGAGAATGCACGTATTTATTCACATTACTAACTTCATAGGAAATATCAAGGTGGGTTTGGGTAGATAGATGAGTTTTACAACTAGCCTTGAGTATCAACCTTTATTCATTGATGTACCTTCCAATTGCTTTCCAAAATTTAGATTAGGATTTATAGGGGTATCTACAAGTTTATATCTTTGCGTTATGGACTCTTTTAAGAGGTCTAAAACATATTCTTTTGATGAATTAAAATACCTCATCTATTGCTTGCCACCTCTATACCGAGGAAGTACCTCGACAGGCCTACTAGATCTTTAATCTCAAATTTTGCTTTGATGTTTTTCGAACTCTCTACATTTAAAGAATATCATCACCATTCAATATTATATCATCCTCAATTCCTCATATAGTATGGGGATAGTGATCTTATCCCATTCGTGTTTATAGAATAGAGTATGGTTGGATTGAGCTTTTTGGTATGCTTGATATCAAATTGCTTTTGTGAATTTATCGAACTTGGTTTGAGGGGACAATTTGAGCCCCCGGAGGGATGTTTTAAACTTGCATACTTATTCCATGAATTTCAGACTCATCAAACCATGGTGTTAATTTTATATCGACTTCATCATTGTAACTCTCCGTTCAAGAAGGCACATGAAGCTATTGAAGTTTCAATTCTAAGTTTGCTGCCAAGATAGTAGAACCTGAGTAGTGTTTAGTTTAGCATAAATATTTCCTAGTATTTGACTCCACAGGTCCATTTGTCTTGTATTTGTTATTAAAGACCTACTTGCAACCAATAGGAGATTTTTCTCTTAGCATTTCCACAATATCCGGAGTTTTATATTTTTCTCTAAAGTCAAGATATCTTTTATTGCATTCATTGCTGTTGTTAATTGTGCTTCTTGTAGGCTTTACAATCTTAACCATTTGACAAATTGGTGATGAGCTTGAAATGAAGATGATAGATGACTATAAGCTTCATAGTTGGAGATTGCATGTTGAGTACGAGGGTGCCCCTTTCTTGAATGTTTTAGGAATGCCATAATTATCCGAGGAAAAAATGTGAGCTAGGAGCTTGCTTTTCGGTGATTATAAGTGTAAATGAGTTGAGTCAAAATTAACTCAAGATCGGCTCGCTTACCCAATTACAGTCTTGAACTTGAGCTCAACTCATCGAGGTAGTAGTGGGCTCGAGCTAGACTTATGATCTTGAGCCAAATCTCAAAACACTTGCAACGAGGGTTCATTGGCATTGATGGAAACTCACCGGAGATGTCATTGATAGAAATTGATGGGATAAGCTAGACATTCACCGTGAGAAATTGCTAGAGATAGCATTGATGGTGATGGATTGACTTGCAATAGCAGCTCATTCAAGAGTGTATTGATGATGGCTCACGACTTGTGATGGTAGCTCATTGGAGAAGGCATCAACGCGAGATTGCTAGAGAAGGCATTAATAGGACCAACGATGTTTAAAGAAGAAGAAGAAGAGTTTGCGAAACTCGCAGGTTTAAATTTAATGCCCTAAATCGAATGATGGAGAAGAAATGATTAGGAATATGGATTTAATGGAGTCAGCCTATGAGCTGACAATTCAGGTCTCCTCAAGCAAGAACTTAAGCTCAAATATGAGCTATAATCTGAGCTTGGCCTTGCGGTTTGATAGCTTGACTCGCAAGTTTGTTAACAAGTCGAGGTCAAGTTGGCTCAGTGGTTGTCCCGGCTTAATTGCATCCCTATCTTAGCTCTATTTAGGTTTATGGTTTTGCAAGTCACTTGTGAGATGCTCAGTTTTTTCCATTTAGAATAAATGCTTAGCTTAGGAGATTGGAGTTGCAAGTCTCCTGCACTTGCAGTTCCTTGTTCATTATTTTCTCGATTTCAGGTCTATGTTGTGCTTTAAATTTGTTAGTTTTTTCATTATTTATATTGAAAGAAGGTAGAATGGAAATAGCTCGAGTAATATTCTAAAAATGGTCTTCCTCACTAGCTCTTTTCTCTTGAAGAGAATCTTTGGGTAAAGGCTGATTTTCTAAAGTAGTTTACATCATAGAGGTATAATATTTGCATGTTTCTAGCCAGTGCCACTTAATACTCCTTTTGTGTAGGAGAATATCTTAGAAATGCACATTTTTGGGTTTTAGGTTTGTCATATATGTGAATAAAGGAAGTACCACCAAGGGCTTTTAAAGGTATTGGAGAGATGACTTTAGTGCTACGATCTTAGAAAAATACATTTTTGGGTTTTAGAATTGCCATATATGCGAATAAAGGAAGTACCACCAATGACTTATATAGGTATTGGAGAGATGACTCTAGTGCTACGTTTGTAATTTTGAAATGTAGCTAAAGTTGTGTCAATGTTGAAAAGCTATGTAAGCATTCAATTTATGAAATAACATGTAGTAAGAACATCATCATTTTGATACATTATTACGAAACATTTTGGCTCTAGCAATTTCCATGAGTTGATGATTTTTCCTTTTTACAACCTCATTTTGTTGTAGTTTTACCATGCATGAACTTTGATGCATAGTTCTCTTTTCAGAAAAAAAGATATCTAGAGTTGAATTGAATAATTATGCCCCATTAATTATTCTAAAAATTTTAATATTAGAATCAAATTATGTTTTGTTCAACAAATAAAAAATTTAAAAGTTTGTTCAGTTAAATTTCTCCTTTAGAAAGATATACCTAATGAACTTTAGTTTGACCATCAATAAATATGATAAACCATCTTTTTCCATTAGGTGCTTTTACATTCGAGGGCCTCCCCATGTTTCACTTGGAATTAATATAGGAGATGTTTGTTTGTAGTTTTTGGGAAGAAATAATGGGACAAACATTTTTGTCAACTTGACAAAATTTTTATTGAAAAGAATATTTACAACATCAACAACATCAAGCCTTTATCGCACTACGTGGGGTTGGCTACATAAATTCTTTTTCTCCATTGTGCCCCATTAAGAGTCAACTTCTCATTTAAATCTAATTAATTTTTTTTTCTAATACTTTCTAACCAAGTCTTTTTAGGTTTACCTATACCTTTTTTAACATAGGCCAGATCTAATACATCTACTCTCCTAACTGGGTCATCGAACGACCGACGTTTTATGTGATCAAACAATCCAAGGTGGCTCTCTTTAATCTTATCTGCCACTGGAGCTAAAATAATGGTAGCGCGGGCTCCAAAAATTCGGCCACGGCCTCCCTATTTGCTTTTCAGGGGAGTTTTAACGGATTAAGTTCCGGGGTAAATTTTGAAAGGCAGATGAGTTTGTAGATAAAACACTACCCAGAGATTTCGCCCTCATTTTGTGAGGACTTTATGATCTAAGTTTTGGTTTCCTATAGGCGCAAGCCCCTATAGTTAATTACCCCTCCCGATAACGAGAGAGAACTTTCGATTAAGGCTAGTCGTCAATCAGATACGTAGGAATACGTATTATTTGGCATATAGTAGCAGCATGGGCTGATATTGAAAAATTTTGATATTTAAAAAATTGAAATTTCACCATCTTGCACTTCAAGCGGATGGTGGGGGAATGGATGATGGACCCGATCAAGATCCCATGGTTCTGTCATCCCAGGCCATCGTGGTCCTTGGTCTACTTAGTCAGAGGAGGTAGTCGACCTAACCTGACAAAAGAATCCTTGTCAGTAGCCACGGGTTGCTTCGTCCAAGGGTACCTTGTAGACCTGACATGAATGTTTGTTTAATGGGACAAATTTGAATCCACCTTAGCTAACAGAGGGCTTTGTGCCTTATCAATCATATCATATTGATTCATATCTCAAGGATTTGATGCCACTAAGGAACGTATTGGCTCTGGCCATAACCGCTATCTTATCGTGCCATTTGGTGGTAAAATCACTCAGTTCAGAGGGCCCTAGGTCATAACCGTTTATCTGCAGTGCCATTTGGCGGCGAAACTGCCGGTTAAAGGACACGAACCACGTCCTTATTGGCAGGAGATTGTTTGAGAATTGATCCTAGTGATATTTTCGACTAGGCATTAGCCCTATGTGAGCGGAAGTAAATTTCAATTTGTCCACTTGGCAAATTATTGCGGAGGGTGGATGGATTTTGCTTTAAATGTTTGATGGTTGAATTTCATTTTTTTTAAATATCTTTGAATTTTGGGATTTTGGCTTTTAGTGGGTGTTTGAGTGGCATTTGAAAGTATTTATGAATTCCTCCAGTTGAGATCTACATTCAACACGGCCATCATCGGGGTGTTTGGGGTCATTTGCATTTGTAGATTGAACCTTGTCGATTCTGTCGAGCTGTCGACAGAGGATCAGGTTTCGTAGGCTTTAGAATTTTGTTAATGAATTTCTTTGTTCATAAGCCTTGAAGGCCTAATATGAACGTATAAAACAGATATCCCGGTCGACACCCTGACTGTATATCTATTTGATAATTTGAGCCGTGTTGACTCCTATCCGTCCATGTAGAAGGATCGGGCTCAAACTTGAATTCACTTATTAACCCGCACAGCATTCCTAGACGTCACGTGTGTACCAATAACACACTCGTCGAGGCCCATGTGGGTGTTTGAGGGCATTTTATACTTATTTGTTGAACCTTGTCGACTCCTATATACCGGCTTAGGAGGATTGTGCTCAAATTTATTAACCCGCGCAGCATCCCTAGACGTCACGTGTGTACCAATAACACGCTCGTCGAGGCTCATATAGGTTTACTGTTACACGTGCATTTCGGTGTACCTATGTGCATACATATTACAGTGCACGTGCGAGGTTATTTTAGTAATATTTGACGCTGCTCAGTTGTGTTGGAAACCCTCGTTTGAATGCAGCGTTCTATTTGGAAGTTCGTACACGCCTTCTGCCTGCTTGTAAGGATGTTGCGGATCCGGTGGCGTGGCGTTGTACTGCACTCATTTGTCCGTTAGATACAGGTAGACTGTCGTGCACTGCTTATTGCTTTCTGCAGGTAGCTTGATGTGCACTGACGAATCTCCTGCTTTGGCTAGTAGATGTTGCTATTTACTGTAGTTCCCTTGCATCCTTCTTGCAGACGGCATTTTAAGTGTATAACGGATTTCCTACAGAAGCTCGTAGGAACTTGCATTTGTTACATTCTACCGCCTCTTATTTGCTGGGGACCGGTGTATTTGATTGATGTTGGATAATTGTTGGTCGTGGAGGTGCTATAGTGTTTTTGCTATAATAATTAGTAGGTACCTCGAATATGCTGCGGACATACTGTCTTTACCTGTATGAGGATCAGTGTATTTGACTATTGATGCATGATAATCTTTCTACATTCATTTGTGGGCAAGTTGTAGTGTCCTCAAGCATCTATAACCCTTTCACCAATATTCTTATATGAATGCGATAGGAACTGCTACATTTTCTCGCATGACTGTTACGAAGAATATCATCAACTCTGACTTTGTTGCTTTTGGGATGTATCCACTTGTGCTTTGAAGCCAATCGTAGAACACTATTACACTTGATGTATATTAGCCTCGTATTGTAGAAGACTGGTGCATCCATCTGTATTTTGACAAGTGTTGACTGTAGGATCCTACCATACTCACTTCCCCTCGCCACATAGTTTGTAGATGCTTTCATTTGTCACCATTTCCTCTATGCTTTTGTTTGCGATCTTTCATATTCATAGCAACTCAGTGGTTTCTTTCACATTCCTCTTGCTTTGCTTGTAGACCTACTACATTCTTCGTGCATGATAGCTAGCAAATCACCATATTCATTACATTGCTTGCGGGTTTGAATGTATTTATTGATGCCTACTTATGCTTTGATGTTGATCGCAGAACACTGTTATATTCATTGCATACCAGTCTTATGCTCGTGGGGGACTAGTATGTTCATTTGAATAATTGATGTAAATATCCCTTGCTTTTGCTTGCATATTGATTTAACTGAATGCTCCAAGTTATTTCAATTTCATCCTCCTCTGTGTGCATTCAAGATCCTTTTACTAATGTATTTTCTTGGAGTTGAATTGTTGCTGGTGATAGGAACACTATTGCATTTCTTCATGCTCACTCACTTTGCAATTTTGTTTCTTGTGTGTGAGTAATGACGAATATCAAGTTATTCATCATCCTTGTAACTTGCATGGTGGACTTGTATCGTTGATCATTGCTTGCAATCAACTATATATACCCTTCAATTTTCATTTCTTTGATTTCCATTGTTTATTTGCATACAGATGTTGATTGTGAAGGTGCTACTGTATTCAACATACATCACATGCAAAATCCTTCTAGTAGCATTTGATTGCATGATAGATATAGATATCATTTTCTCCCATTCGCAGGTTGACTCGGCTGAATACTCAAAGCCATTTTGTTTTCATCATTCATCATTTGCATGCATTGAGAGCTTGTCTTCCACTTGCTTGCTTGCATAAGATTTGAATGACTCAAATCTTTCTTAATTAGCGATTTCATCCAAATTGAAATGATAATTCTTTAACATTCCATTGGAATATTGTGTTATCATTCAAATAGAGCTTTTTATTGATCATTCACCTTAGTTTTGTAGTCAAATTGGAGTTTTATGTTATCACCAAGTTAGGCTCATGTTCATTTCCCATCTGGATTCGAGTCCAAGTCCTTTGTAGTCAAATTGCAAGTTTTTACTTGCATTCAAATTGTGTTCACTTGATATTCAAATCAAGTTCAAGTTCAAACTTATTTTATTTAGGTTCAAGTCTTGATTAGTCATTTGATTTGTGTTCAAATACAAGTCCTTATAGTTCATTCATTTAAGTTCAAGAAATGGTTCCCTGCTGTCCAAACCAAGCTCAAGTCTGAATTCAACTTGTTGTCATTTGTTTTAAGTCCATGTCTCCTTTGGTCTAAATCAAGTTTTTACTTGAGTTTAAATGTTCAAGTTCAAGTCCCAAATCTTGTCCAAATATGAATTCAATTCAACATTATTTAATCAACTTTGATTTAAGTTTGATTTTATGTTTAAGTCATCCTCATTATCTTAATTTATTTAATGTTCATTTGAGTTCAATATGAGTTTCCTGCTGTCCAGAATTAAGTCCCCTGCTGTCCAAAATTTGTTCAAGTTCTTGTCTTTTCAGACAAAAATTCGACAGCTTCCCGACGTCTCCCTCGTTTAGGGGAAACTACAGGAGTCTGGGCCTTCCCACCATGCGCAATAAAGACGTGTATGATAGGTATCCGTAGATACCGCGGCCGTAGTCTTCATTCTCACCACGCGCAATAAAGACGTGTATGGGGTCTTTGAATGTACTTGTTTAAAAGATAGTTGGCTTTCCCCCCGCTCGAGGGTACTTATAAATAACCCCGCCTCGCCATAGGCGTCACATTAGGTTCCCATCCCACCACGCGCAATAAAGGCGTGTATAGGCGGTTTTTCGGTGCGCCGCGAATGCCGAAATGGGGTTTTAGGCGATCACCCGCTTCGTCGTAGGTGCCGCACTGGGGTCCCATCCCACCACACGCAATAAAGGCGTGTATGAGCGGTTTTCTGGTCTGCCGCAAACGACGAAAGTGGGCTCTCAGAGTTTTAAGGTTTAGGGGGTTATACCTGCATGGTGTCGGCGGAGTTGGCAAGTGGATCGAGGTGAGGGAAGCACTTGTACTTCTCTTTCTTTCCTTTTTTTATAATTATTTGTAATAATTAATTATAATTAATTAGAACTAATAATGGTTGATTAGAATTATTTAATGATTAATTAAGATTAATCGTACTTAATTACAATTAATAATAATTAATTTACGATTAATACTAATTAACTAAAATTATTTAAAATTAATCACTAACTAATTAGTAATTAATTGCAATCAGGCTGCTTTGTCACAGGATTATACATGATATGAGCAAGATTTAAGCTAAGAGCTATCGGGATATAGGATTTGTACAAGATTTGTGCAAGATTTGCTAAATCCTGTTAAAAAGAGAAAACAGAGAGTTAAACTCTCTGTTTCCAGGCGGCAGGTTCCCTTGGCCGAAGAAGCTCGCGATTGGGAGAAGTTACCTTCATAGCGAGCAGCTCCCACAAACCCTAGAGGCCGCTAGGAACTAACTCCTAAGAAAACTACAGCAAACATAAATCACCTCCTCACAATAAAACAACCTAATTACCCTTAAATAAACCCTCATAATTCCCTCACAAATCTGATGGCATTCCTTCTTTTAAAATTCATATTTTGACCTTTCTAAAATAATGATTTGTATTTTGTTTATTTAGATGCTTAACTTGTTGTAGAGTTGAAATACTTTGCCCATCAAAAAATTTTCTCTAAATGCTTTATGTAAAGTCAGTTATGAGTTATGACTGTTCTTGTTCCCTTTATTGTCTACATTTTACAACTTCTTGTGTTCTTTCTAATTACATTTAGAAGAAGCTCAAGAACAAAATTTACTAAATTTTAATGTTCAAGATGCATGTTACTTAGAAAACTTTTCTTTGATTACGGTTTGTTCATTTAGTGCTTGATCCAGTCTTGTATACGCTACTTGATGTCATCTTATTCTTATGATTATATGACAGTTGATTGGCTTATTTTTCTTACCAGTGTGTGACTGCCATTGGGTTTGAACTTACACGAGTGACCTTGGTTAACATCGCAGGAGAGGTAGAGCCTTTTTCCTTTTATTAGTGATACATTTCTTTTTTTAATTGTCTGTTAAATTATTTTTATTGAATTTATCGCAGGCTATGATTTATAAGTTTCCTGTTGTTTTATTTGATACGATATTTCCATACTAGCAAGTTATCTTTGTTGTTTGTTTCTTTATGAATAATTTATGCATCCTAGGTGTTAAGACATTCCCTTATCCAATTAAGCCATGGATAAATATTTTATGGCAATTCGATTTATAAACTATTTCTTCCTGTTTAACGCTATTTATAATGTCAATAAGTATGCTATTAAATATTCTAAGTACAATAGAACTGCGAGCCATCTCTCTTGATTCTAACTGAAGCACATGGATTGGATTTCTGCCTATTTTGGGGGAATTATGGCGTTATATGCGGCAAGAGGAGGTACCTTTTTGCATATGAGACACTTTTGGAAAATTATGGGCTCATGTTTGTGCCAAATTTTCTTGTTGCATATTGTGAAAAGTGGGTTGAGAATATACCAGGAGGTCCAGGCCTGCCTTGTAATAGTGACAGAAAGAAGAGGTGCACTAGTGTTAATGTGACACAAATAGGGATTGCGAGGAATTAATAAAATTATTGTAAAGCTTGCCACTTTAAGATTAATGGACCACAAAAATTAACTTTAAGAATTCTCAATTGACGTTTTGCTTTGGCATGCAGTCACAATTTAGGAGAACAAAACAACTAAAATAATATCAGAAAAATACAGTAAAACTAAATATGCCGTAATAAGAATCCACGGGTTAATATTTAGAACTTTCACCTAGAGTTTCCTCTAACTCACACTCTATGAAAGACTTTAGCGAAGAGAGACTTTCAGCAATCCAAACGACGCCACCAAGAGAGATAGGATGCCGATGGTCTTGATCCATGAGAAGGTAGCCGGAGAAGGAGACGCATGTGGATGTCCGACAAGTTGCCACTGTCCGGAGGGTCGTTGCTCGTCGATAGTCTCGGCTAGGTGGAATAGTATGCGGTCAACGTAATCGTCGACGGAATCTTCTAATTCCCAGTCGGGGTCGAAGAACGGCGACTGAAGAATATCGATTTGCCCTGAGAATCGTACGCGAAACCGTGGTTGACTTCAGGATCGACCATCCATGAATATGGGAGACTCCTTGATGAGGACATCAGAGATCGACGGCTACGATTGTGCTTATTTATTTTGCTCTATTTTAAATCGTAATTTCATTTATGTCCTGCATCACTCCTCTCTTGGGATCCTTTGAGGGCCGGCGGTTTATGAAGGAGGAAGGGAGGGAAGGGCCGGCGGGTGGAGGGGTGGCTAGAGTTAGGGGGATTCTTGGACTTTGGGTTAGGGAGGTGGAAGGAAATAATTTAGAAAATCTGAATTTAATTTCAGATTTTCTAAAGGGAGGGAAGGGAATAATTTGAACTCAAAATTATCCCAAATAGGGCTATAGCGGGGCCGGCGGCTTAGGAGATATTTATGGGGAGTTTTAGTTGGGATTAGGGATTAAATTGGGGAGAGAAAAGGCAGGGGGGCAACCATATGAGGAGGGAGAGAGGGTGTCTAGGTTCAATGTATGTGGGCCCTTGACTTTAATTAGTGATTGAAATCAATTCTAATATTTAATTTCAGATTTGATTTAATTAAGGGGGTTTCCTGAATTAGATTTATCAATAAGGAAAGGGTTTTAAATTCAAATATTGATTTTAATTCAAATAGGAAACTTTCCTAATCAATAATAGGCTATTTTAGGAAGGTGATTAAGGGGAGAATTGAATTGGAAATAAAACTTGTGGGGACTAGTTGGCCGGCGGCTTGGGGTTGTGGGGCGGCGGCAAGGGGAAAGGCTCTCGGTTTGAGGGCCGGGGTGGGTGGGATGTGGTGGAGCCGTTAGGTGGGGAAGTTGGGGAGGGAGCCGACGGGTGTAGGGAGGATGGGGGAGGTGGCCAGATGTAAGGGGGGGGGGGGGGGGGAAGTAAGAGATAAGCCGCGAGTCTCGGACTCTTCCAAAGATTAACAGGTATTGCAATCACACTCACCTAGGGTTCTCTTTCTTCTCTCAAGACTCACAACATTGAAGAAGACAAAAGCTGAAAATTTTTTATTCATCAAATCATCCTCGTAATACAATAAAGGGGCCCTTATATATAGGCCTCAACATGACAAAAGAAAAAGGACTAAAATGCCCTCAGAGCTACAACAACAAATTAACTACCTATAGGGGTAAAATAGAAAAAAATGAAATATAAAAATAAACAATACATAAAATGCATAAAAAAATAAATGCTCCTGATCGTGGCCGTCGATCTCCGATGCCTCCTCTGATAAACGCGTCAAAATCTCCTGCTGATGTTCTCATCATTCTCCCCGGGTAGGAGAAAACTCGACCCCGTCGAGTGAACATCTCGAGAACTCTCGTATAACTCTAAAAGATCTGGATCCAATCTCTGCAGCTCATCTCGCTCGATCCACGTGTCCTCTGTCACCAGTTTTCCTTCCCAATGAACTAGGTACCTTTGGCGCCCACCTTCTTTAGTGGAAATTATTTCATCGTCAAGTATTGCTTCAATCTTCTCCACATTAGGTAAATGTGGTAGATTGGCGAGTGGAGGTAGGCTAGGGTTCTCATTGGGTAGGTTCACACAAGGCTCATCATGTAGTGGCTTAATAGGGTTAAATTCTGATCCCTCAAAGGCTACTAGATCTTCAATATTAAACGTAGGATTTATATTAAAACCTTCAGGAATGTCTAGCACATAAGCATTACTGTTTATTTTTGAAATAATTTTAGGTCCTGCACTCCTAGCATGCAACTTTTTAACGGATCCTTGAGGGAACCGCTCCGGATGAATCCGTACCATTACAAAATCTCCAACTTCAAATTCTTTAAATCTTTTCTTGCGATCAGCATTAAGCTTATAGTTGGCGTTGCTTTGTTCAATTCTTTTATTAATTTTCTTGTGCAATTCCTAGAGATGAGATGCAAATGTAGATGTAGACTCAGATGTTCTAACCTTAGGACACATAGGGATTAACTGTCTAGGCTGGTACCCATACACAATTTCAGCGGGACTTAGACCTGTGGTTCAATTAACAGAATTGTTATATGCGAACTCAGCTACTGGAAGTTTGGAGTCCCACTCTCGAATGTGTTCTCCTACCAAAGTCCTTAAAAGGTTATGCAGACTCCTATTAACAACTTCGGTTTGCCCATCAGTTTGGGGATGAAAAGCAGTGGAAACCTAAAGTTTTGTACCCATCTTGTGCCATAAGGTTTTCCAAAAATAACTAGTGAATTTAACGTCTCGATCAGCAACTATGGTTTTGGGTAATCCGTATAGTCTAACAATTTCATCGAAATATAATTTTGCAATCTGAGAAACATCAAAAGTTTTGGAGCACGGGAGGAAATGGGCCATCTTAGAAAAATGGTCAACGACCACACCAATTGAATCATGCTTTCTAAGGTCTTGGGTAGGCCTAGGACGAAATCCATTCCTTTAAGCCAATCCAGGAAAACTTGAGGGTCAAGGGTGCCATCAAAAGACGGGGCATCTATTCAGATGTTCTTGAGTAACTGAGCATCATTATCTCTCCAAATCGGATCATGACCTACGGGTTCTTGATTGGGTCTATATTTTGACAGTAATGGTCTCGAGGTGGTCCGTAGTCAGCTCGTGGTTCTTCGACGTACGAAGACGGAGGTCTAGGAGTGTACATCTTATGGTTTCCTAGCCTTTCAATGTGGTTTAGACGGTCTCCAGCTTGTCGTCTAAAGTCGGCTAACTTGCCTTCGGTTTCTCTAATTTGTTGGGTCACAATGCCTAACTGTTCTATGATCAAGTCTAAAGTACGCTAAATTTGTTCCGGGTCCATTGGGATACACTAGGTGACACTTAGGGATGTTAAGGAATAGGGGGAAGCACCTAAACCTATATGCCAACACACCTAAAGCTCACTAAATGATGCAGAGATGTCGTGGACAGCAAACAACAATAATGTAAATGTTTTTATGCGGAGGTGAATGCCGCCTAAGACATATATTGAATGTGTATGAAGGGGATCCTAAAATGAACTAGCATGCAACCATGCTCTGATACCAAGATGATATGACACAAACAGGGATTGCGAGAAATTAATAAAATTATTGTAAAGCTTGCCACTTTAAGATTAATGGATCACAAGAATTAACTTTAAGAATTCTCAATTGACGTTTTGCTTTGGCATGCAGTCACAATTTAGGAGAACAAAACAACTAAAATAATATCAGAAAAATACAGTAAAACTAAATATGCCGTAATAAGAATCCACGGGTTAATATTTAGAACTTTCACCTAGAGTTTCCTCTCACTCACACTCTATGAAAGGATTTAGCAGAGAAAGACTTTCAGCAGTCCAAACGACGCCACCAAGAGAGATAAGACGCTGACGGTCTTGATCCACTGGAAGGTAGCCGGAGAAGGAAACACAGGTGGATGTCCGACAAGTTGCCATTGTCCGGAGGGTCGTTGCTCGTCGATAGTCTCGGCTAGGTGGTGCGGTCAATGTAATCGTCGACAGAATCTTCTAGTTCCCAGTCGGGGTCAAAGAACGGCGACTGAAGAATATCGATTTGCCCTTGAGAATCGTACGCGAAATCGTTGTTGACTTCAGGATCGACCATCCATGAATATGGGAGACTCCTCTCTTGGGATCCTTTGAGGGCCGTCAGTTTGTGAAGGAGGAAGGGAGGGAAGGGCCGACAGGTGGAGGGGAATTGAGTAGGGGAGGGGCGGCTAGGGTTAGGGGGATTCTTGGACTTTGGGTTGGGGAGGTGGAAGGAAATAATTTAGAAAATCTGAATTTAATTTCAGATTTTCTAAAGGGAGCGAAGGGAATAATTTGAACTCAAAATTATCCCAAATAGGGCTATAGGGGGGCCGGCGGCTTAGGAGGTATTTATGGGGAGTTTTAGTTGGGATTATGGATTAAATTGGTGAGAGAAAAGACAAGGGGGGGTCGACCATATGAGGAGGGAGAGAGGATGTCTAGGTTCAATGTATGTGGGCCCTTGACTTTAATTAGTGATTGAAATCAAATCTAAAATTTAATTAAGGGGGTTTCTTAAATTAGATTTATCAATAAGGAAAAGATTTTAAATTCAAATATTAATTTGAATTTAAATCGGAAACTTTCCTAATCAATAATAGGCTATTTTAGGAAGGTGATTAAGGGGAGAATTGAATTGGAAATCAAACTTGTGGGGACTAGTTGGCCAGTGGCTTGGGGTGGTGGGGCGGCGGCAAGGGGAAAGGCTCTCGGTTTGAGGGGGGGGGGGGATGTGGTGGAGCCGTCGGGTGGGGAAGTTGGGGAGGGAGCCGGCGGGTGTAAGGAGGATGGGGGAGGTGGCCGGATGTAAGGGGGGAAAGGAAGAGATAAGCCGCGAGTCTCGGACTCTTCCAAAGACTGACGGGTATTGCAATCACCCTCACCTAGGGTTCTCTTTCTTCTCTCAAGTCTCACAACATTTAAGAAGACAAAAGCTGAAAATTTTTTATTCATCAAATCATCCTCATAATATAATAGAGGGGCCCTTATATATAGGCCTCAACATGACAAAAGAAAAAGGACTAAAATGCCCTCAGGGCTACAACAACAAACTAACTACCTATAGGGGTAAAATAGGAAAAACTGAAATATAAAAATAAACAATACATAATATGCATTAAAAATAAAGGCTCTTGATCGTGGCCATCGATCTCCGATGTCTTCTCTGATAAACGCGTGAAAAACTCCTGCTAATGTTCTCATCAAGTGTAGTGGTTGGTGATAAACCCATTTGATTGACAATTAAACTAGTTACTCTTGGTGCAATAGAGATTCTATATTTCTATACATTGGTTTACCTTGAATATATCAAATTTTAATTATTTTATTACCTTGGAATTTGTTTTCATGAGACTTATGTAATCTTTCAATATTTATATATATATTTTTTACAACAAGATCTAAATGGATCCCTTGAATTCATGTTGATCACTACAACTATAACCACAATAACAAGCCTTTATCCCACTACATGGGGTCAACTATATGAATTTTTTCTCCATTGTATCCTGTTAATAATCAAATTCTCATTTAAATCTAATAGATAAGGTCATTTCTAATATTTTCTAACCAAATCTTTTTAGGTCTACCTATACTTTTCTTTACATAGGCCAAATTTAATATATCTAATCTCCTAATTGGGCCATCGGAAGGCCAACATTTTATGTGACTAAACTATCTAAGGCGTCTCTCTCTAATCTTATCTGCTACTAGACCTGCTCCAATCTTTTCACATATATACTCATTTCGCATTCTATCTCTAAGAGTGAAGCCACTCATCCACTTGAGTAGTGGCTGAATCAGCCTTACTTTTGAGGATGGACAAACTCATTATATAAAAAAATAAATATGAAAATTATATATATATATATATATAAAAGCTAAATTTCTAAGCTAAATCTTGTATTTCATTATCATTATGAATTAAAAAATAATTACAAACTTTGCATTATATTTTGCATTTTCTGATATTGCATAATGACTTCATTGGGAACATAGTTAAATACTTCATTCTCGATGTATGATACTAGATAGTCATGGAGCCAGTCATCGTCCATTTTGCTGTGCACTCGATGCTTGATAACTTCATTGCAGAAAAATGCTCTCTCCACTATAGTAGTAGTAACTAGTACATTTAGTACCAAAATAATAAGTTTATAAATATGTGGATATACAATATTCTTTTTGGTCTTTACAATCTATTTTGCAAGTGCAGTAATACTAGTCAAAGATGTGAACTCGTCACTTGTACGCATATTAATAATATAAGTAGATAGCTGATGTTCAAGAGACACAAGATCAACAATAGAAAAATTTGTTGGATATTACTCTGGAAAGCGAATTAGTTTCCTTTGTCATAAGTAGAGAATGAATTACTTGGGTTTAGACATGCCACACAAACAAGTAACTCAGTGCTAGTTTCTGAGAAGCAATTATTCAGTTCCTGAAGTTGCATATCAATAATAGTGTAAAATAAATCAACCCGATAATGATAAAAATTTGTTGATTCTTCACCTTTTCGTACTGACCGTCGACAAATCTTGAATATAACAATAATAATTAATGCATGCATTTAATATAATCTTAGCAAAATATGATTGTTCAGTTGAAACAGAGAGACATTTAATGTGAATCTATAAGATTAATTGTATTAAGTGTTGTGTCACATGGTAGAGGCTACATAGTAGAAAAATTTGTTTGCTTTCTACTGCAAGAGGGTACATAGTAGAGCTCTAATACCTTAATAGATTATTAAAATATTAGGGTCTATTGCATATACACTTGATTATCCTTCTAACAAGGTCATTAGCCCTACTTTTTTAGTTGAGATGTGTTACCTAATCGAGACATTTCTAAATTTTCAGTACTTACCATTGATGTCTTTGCAAGTGAATTTCAATTTTATCAAAATTAACTCCAATATGGTTGTTATGATATTACTTTAGAGCTCACTGATACTAGTCTTCCATCCTCGTTTAACATTCCAAAATATCATAACTGCTTTTCTATTATTTGTCCTTAATAGACATCAAATTAATTCTTTCACTGAATTTCTGAAATTTGGAAATAAATGGAAAATACTTTATATTTTCAAAGAACGAGTCTTAACCCAATCATATTGCAATCACAATAGCTCTTGCCACCCTACAAGCAAACTATTTGAAGATTGAATTCTCTTCGTCCACTCCATCTCCTAAAAAGTAGAGACTCAAAGCTCTTAAATGCAGTTATTTCGCTTAGATAATTTTATATTAACTAAAACGATCAACGGAGATTATAATTCTTCTTATTTTTTTACTTATTTTAGTCATCAAATAGATACTTAGCTACAGATAGGATTCGCCACAGTAACAAAAGCAGATAGAAGTAAACAGCTAACATCTGCTAATATACATTATACACATCAAAGAACCAAAGAGACCCTAGCTCCTATAACCAAAGAGCATGATTTTGTGGCTAATCACCTAAATAAAATCAAGATAAAGAAAAAAATGAGTAATCATTAGAATCGGAAGAACAAATTAGGGTTCGGAAGGGGTAAAGGACTTGATGGTGGTAGAACTAGATGATCAACAGTAAACGCACTCGAATGAAAAAAAAAAAAAAAACCAAAGAGAAAATAAGGAATTCCTCAATTTTTACTTACCTTCAATCCGAGAACGACAAGGTCGTGACACTGGTGGGCTCATGTAGCGAATGCGAGGATCAAGTAACGGTCAACTCAGTTGTGCTACACGATTCGTGCAGGGAACAACGCCGCAAGCAGGGGATCACAACTCGTAGAAATGTAGATCAATAGACATATTCATAAAGGAAATTTTTGATGTTAAATGTGAAGTAGCAAATGCCTATCAAGATTGAAATATAAGTGTGCCCATTCCATTTTATTTAGCTTAGCGTGATTCGAACACTTAACAATTAAGCATCGGGGAAGTTGTTGTGCTCAAACGATAGAAGGTTTGCAGTCAAACAATTTCTACAAAATAAAACAACGGTTGAGCAGTTTGAAATTGTTATAGCAGAATGTTGCAATTGATGGAATAAATTAAAAGAAGAAAATCATTAGCATTGTAAAGCTAGGGAAGTGGCATTTAGAATCGATGATGTGTTGACCTGATATAAATAAAGAGAGGGATGATCAAACCTGGGCAAGGTGTCAGCTATTGTGTGGAAGCAAAAAAATCTTGAGGAAGTTACGGTGTAGATGTACGATCCAGAAGGAACAGGTAGATGTTTTGTTTGCATATGTAGGAAGGAGCTGCAAACAAGATTGTCGTATTGCATATGTAGAAAGGAGCTGCAAACAAGATTGTCGTACCTGTTTTGATTGAGGATGCTAAGGCAATGAAGGCCTCTCCATGTACGGTCCAAATCTTACAACTACACAATAAGATGTTCTTCACCACTAAGTAGAAGCGATTAGATGATTAAGTTGCTGTTGCGGAAGTGTCCTCCCTAGAAGAAGCTAAGAAGTCGATTGTTGCTCGCCACTGGATAGAGATGATCAGTTACGTTACATTGATCTAGTGCTTAAGATTCTCTTTTTCCCGAACGAAGACATGAGCTGCGATGATCGAGGCGGAGAAGACGGCTCTGGATCGTGGAAGCAAGCTATGAAGTACCCTTTCCTCGAACATTTGAATGTGAGGAGGGTATTTAGGACTTTTCTTAGCAATTATGTGTGGACCGCACTAAAAATGCAATTGCAGAATAGCTTTGGAAATTTGACTCAAAATGGAGCTTTTAGGAACCCGTTTCTTCAAAAGTTGGACTTCCAAACGAAGTTCTTAAAATTTATTTTACCATTTTAAAATGGAAGAAGTATTTAAAAGTTGGCTTAGTAAATCTAGGATTTAAGGCAAAACGAAAGAAATGAGATTTAAGATTCAGTAGGTTTTCTTAGTGTTTCTAATGCAGATTTAATTTGAGATTTGAAAAAAAAAATCATGCAACAAGCGTTTAAAATTCATTGGATAAAAATCCATTAATCTTTAAGTATCAATTCTTTACCTTCCATTAAAAGAAAGAACAGAATATAATCAATTTAGATGAAAATCTAAGAGAGTTCTAATAGAAATAGCATCTAGAAATTCTAGATAAAGAAAGCTGCACAAATGCTTTGAGATCCATGCACTTCTGAAAACCACATTGTAGAAAATTTGACAAACTTATTCACACTCTTCAAACCAAAAGTAAAATTTAGAAGAAGAAGGCAATGGAAAGGTAAGAAATCCAAAAAGAAGCAAGTCTCACACTTTTTCAAAGAGAACATTTCTCAGACTTCAAGTGTCTTACTTGATCAAGGAGTTGAATCTTGAAAATTTTAAGAATATCACATCCAATTAGATATTTTGTTCATGTGCAATTTATTGTTTTTGTACTTTTTTCAATTACCTTATTTATAATCATAAATCTTAGTAAAGAAGCCTCCTTGATCATTATATTTCTTAATAATTTTCATTTTTTTCTTATTGTTCCACTGCATTTTGTCTTTCTAAAATACAATAAGTTGAATATGATGTGGGTAACTTCTTAATTTTACATTACTATTTATATAAAATTTGTGTAGTTCAATTAATGCTTAACTTGTGTTCCTTTTGTTATAGGTGGTACTAGATGAACTTGTTAAGCCTTCAAATGCTATCCTCGACTACAATACTAGGTATGTGTTAAAGTTAAAATCATTTAGTACTTTTGTAAATTTCTCAAGTCATTAGCTCTTTTTTTAATTCACGTATGTGTATTTGTTAAATCTTCAACTCTTTTCTGGAGTCATGTGCATGTGTCTCGATTTTTGCACAACATACACATTCCATGAAAGTTTTGTGAATTTCTCAAGTTCATCCTCTTTTTTTTGGATTCATATGCATGTATGTATGCATATTTAGGTGTGTGCTTCTCAAGTCATCAGCTCTTTTTTAAGAATTTCTTAGGTTGTGATGGCTCTAGCTGCCGGCTAGGGATTTTGGAGAGTCGGATTTTCCTCTCCAATTAAAGATCCAACTATATCTTGCTGTTTTCTTTCATATATCTTGCAATAAAAAGAGTTTTGGCGTGTTCTTCTTCCTAATTTCTTATTGTCGTTTGCTGATTTCGAGGAAATTGTATCCACTTCTTATCAAATTGGTTTCAAATCATTTTTTTTTTATCTATGTCGGCAAAGAAGATGGATGTGTTGGAAGGCAAAGTTGACCAAATCAAATACCAGTTGGTGGAGAAGTTCTCAACCATTGAAGGAAGGCTTTCATCCTTGGAAGGAAGACTTTCTAACCTAGAGGACAACAACATCATAGGCAAGGTCACTGTTGACCGGACAAGAAATTGGGGGAAACCCTCATATAGGGATGATGAGAGAGGACAGGGAGGTGGAAATGTTGGGGGGAAGAAGAAGAGATGCCACCTTGGAGCCACTTTCGAGGAGGGGAAAGGGCGAAGGAGTAGGATTTTTGGTGGGTTTGCAGAGTTTGGAAGGAGAAGAAGATGGAGAGAAGATAGAAGCACCAAACATGGTTCAACCACTCATATAGTAGTATCGAGAGGTGTTCCAGCCAGTTCAGGGGTTGCCTCCTCCACGAGAACACGAGCATGCTATCATTTTGAAGGTAGGAGTCTCACGTATCCGTGTTTGTCCATTGTTCTCCCCAACTCCAAAAGGATAAAATCGAGAGATTGATTAGGGAGATGCTGGAGGCAGGGATCATTCGACCCAGTGACCATCCATTTTTCAGTGCAGTGCTATTAGTCAAGTGCTTTAACAGCAATTTCCTTCGTTCTGCCTTGAAGACAAGGTGGTACTTTGGGAGGAGAGTATTGATGGACCGGCCAATTTGATTGGGAGGGAATTAGGAAGTTTCCTAATTAAGAGGGAGCTGTTTATGAAGGTTCTTAATCAAAGGGGAATTATTTAGGAAAGTTTTAATTACAATTGGGATGGAATTATTTAGGGAAAGATAGCTGATTTGAATTCAAATTTGAGAGGGAATTATTTAGGGAAATGGGGCTGATTTAGGAGGAAATCAGAGGAGCCTATTTAAGGCTAACAATAGGGTGATTTTAGGATTATGTTTTGAGTTTGCTAAAATTAGAATTTCTTAGATTGTAAGGGCTCTAGCTGCTAGCTAGGGATTTGGGAGAGCCAGATCTTCCTCTCCAATTGACGATCCAACTGTATCTTGCTATTTTCTTTCATATAGCTTGCAATAAAAAAAATTTTGGTGTGTTCTTCTTTCTGATTTCCTTATTGTCATTTACTGATTTCGAGGAAATTGTATCAACTTCCTATTAGAGTCTTAGAACCTAAGATTTCTAATGCATACCTAGTACGACATGCATAAAATTATGCAACTCTACACATACATTCACATGTTACAATCTCTTAATTTAACAGCTGTTGTCACTTGCGATGAAAATTGAAAATATGAAGAAATTCAATGCAAAGGATAATTCAACGGTTTGCCACTAGAAACAATGCTTTGAAATTCATAACCACAATATAACATGCAATTAGTTGAAAACCATGTACTTAGGCAAACTTTTATTGTTTTAAATTTGAATCAAATCATTCACATATGCAGTCCAATGACAAGGTTTATAGAAAACTAATACAATATGGTCTTAGAACCTAAGATTTCTAATGCATACCTACTATGACATGCATAAAAGTATGCAACTCTACACATACATTCACATGTTACAATCTCTTAATTTTAACAGCTATTGTCACTTACGATGAAAATTGAAAATATTAAGAAATTTAATGCAAAGGATAATTCAATGGTTTGCCACTAGAAACAATGCTTTGAAATTCATAACCACAAGTTGAAAATCATGTACTTATGCAAACCTTTATTGTTTTAAATTTGAATCAAATCATTCACATATTCAGTCCAATGACAAGTTTTATAGAAAACAAATAGAATATGGTCTCTTACTCCCCCCTCTCTTAAATGTTTAAAGTCTCTCACTTGATCGAAGAGTGGACTCCTGAAAGTGGAAGAAATAAAACATCCAACTAGAATTTTATTCAAAATAATAGATTGTGCTTTTGACACTGCTCAGACCCTCATTTATAGTATTCCCTGCTCATCAAGCAACAACCCATTAAAATTACAAGAAAGCTTTAGGTTCTAATGCTCACAAACTTTATTAGCAGATTGCCACAACTTCGAGCTTGATGGAAATCAAAATATCCACACAACAATCATCATGAATCCTGCGGAATTTGTGCCGAGGGAAACCCCACATGCCTTGAATCTCTCATATAATAGCAACCAAAGGAAGCTGTCTGCAAAACTTTCATTCACTGGATTGCGACAGAACACAACCTTCCTTGTTGGATTAGATTAACTACAACAGCAACATACACATTCCACGTCAAAGAAAAAAGGGTCCAGGGAAGTCCAATGTATCTGAGAACAACACCAATGAATCCAATGAAAATAATTGAACTCTAGGTTCATCATTACGAAGCATCTCTTATAACAGGATAATATCATAGGCATGTTTTACTAAAATTAAAGGTAAAAGAAAACTCCTTACAGAATATAAGACTCCCATTAAAAGAAGAACACAAACTGTTAAGATAAAAGACATCTTTCAGATTATTTGTCTTACGGGCATAACTTGCATTTTTTATTTGACAAATTGTTCGATATTTTCCAAGCTTATCTAGGCATAATTGCTATAGAGAAATTCATAAATCATCATATATATAGGATTATCCCTTTATGCACAAGGTACTTTTGATATCCGTCATTAGTGCTGCGTATAATTTCATCATCTGTTGTAATTTTTGGTGTAAGATTTGTAATGCTTTGTGAAAATTTTGTAGATGATGTTTTGTATGTGAATCCAGAAGGTGTAAAGGGAGAAGAATCCAATGCATTAGTTAATTATTCATGATATTAAGTCAAGTTAGATACATTAAAATTTAATTAATGACAATTTTTTGGAACTTTTGAACTTAAGCATGCATTTAAATCATCTATGACTATGTAAATTTTTTTCACAGCTAAATTCTTCTGGGTTATTACAGAAAGCCTTTTAAGTTGGACAAAACATTAACTTATCTCTTGCTTTGAATTCCGCATCTCAGGTTTAGATTGGTATTAGCTTGTAGTTGATATTGTTAAATCAAGTTTCTTGCAAAAATTCTCATGCAAATTATGCATATAGCTAATAAGTAATGCAATGTGATATGATTCAGTTACGATAATGCTAACATACTTATATACTTCCACTATAGCAAATACCATAAGGAATTGATGATGAAAATTTGCTATTATATTTATTAGCTTGTGCGTATCTTTCTATTGATGAATGTCAAACTACACAAATATGATGTGCCTATCATATGGATGAACAATCTCTTTAATGGAAAATAATCCTAAAGGTTGATTAAAATCAATTTTGCATTTTTTTGGATTCAACCAGAATTTTCATATTCTTTTGAAAGCATCTATCATTAATAAATCTTTTGATATGCCGAGGAAATTTGACTTTATCCATAATATTCTTATCATATATTAGGAAATCAAGAATCAAACTCAAACCAACACCAGAATAATTTATAATTGTAGGTATACTTTCATTAGAGCAGTGTTACATTTTTAGATGGTCAATTTTAGCATTTAAGATTTGCTTAGTTTTCAATTCAGGCATAGGTTCATATTTCAATTGAGGTATAGTTAAAAATAATGTTATAATTGAATTCAATTTAAATTTAGATTTAACTTTTTATTTAACTATAAGTTCAAGTTTATGAATATGTTATAATGTAGATTTCGGGGCAATATTTTATGTAAAAAAACTATTATTATTATTATTAATATATATATATATATATATTTGCATTTAATAAATCATCTAAAAATATTCACTAGCAATAATTTTTTAAGAAAGATCAAATTTGATCATGCAAGATACTTGAGTTAGTGTGCGTTTAACTGGCATTAATTGAAATGCTAGTGATTTTTAGAATTATTAATCAATGATATTGTAGTTCTAATAGGAGAATTGTAGAATAAAGCCTCAGTTATTACCTTTGAGGAATTGTGGTTTAATTTATTTTAAATTTATGTTTAATTTTTTTTATCTAAGATCATTAATAAAAAATATATATTGATAATTTAATGACTTGCTTATAAATAGTATTTAGCTACAAGATAATTAAACCTTATAGGATTATGCATTTGATCCTTTTGTTCACTAAATAGAAAATATTTTTCTTTAAATTTATATTTCATATCTATCAAATCTAATAAATACTCTAGGATTACACCTCAAATTGAATGAAATAATGTAAATTCTTAACCTCAGTGGCTATGTTGAAATAATTTAGAATAATGATTAAACTAATTTATTTTAAGTTTCTTCCATCTTTTATTGTACTGTTTGCAAACCCAAATATTATATCCTACATCTAGAATATATTATGATGCAATGATAAGCACCAATACCAAATTTGAGGTAGGATATCTTAGGGTGTAGATTTCTAGTGTAGGTCTACTATGAGATACACAAATGCAACATTGCTGAAAGCATCAGAGGCCTCAAACTCTTAATTTTAGCGTCTATTTGTGATTTTTTATTTTAAAAAGAGAAGGAATTCAACGCATCATAATTTGATAGTTTTATTCTAGAAACTACATTTAGAAACTCTAAACCAAAAAAATCATGTAACTGGTTAAAAATAATACACTCTAAGAAACACAGTTATATCAAAATTGAAACAAATCAATCACACAGTCAATCCATTTGAAAGATTTTGAGAAAATAAATAAAATAATAGTAAGCATCTCAGTTTTACAAGGTGATAACTTGAAAATATTCAAGTCTCCTAATTTATCGAAGAATGGACTCCCAAAAGTAGAAGTAATACCCCATCCAATTAGAAATTTATTTAAGATATTAAACTTTATTCTCGTGTATTATTCAAGCCCATGTTTATAATAAAAAATCCCTTTGAATTACCTATTCACCAAAAGCACAGTAAAATCACACTAAATGCTGCATTTTCTGATCTTAATAAATCCAAACCCAAACAACAACATCAAGTTGCAATCACGATACCCACATATCAATACCCTCAAATCATAATCAGAATCTCAACCTAAGGAAGAAGGAAGCTGCTTGCAAAATTGCCACAAATCTTGCATAGAATTACAACCGGAAGAAGCTGCCCATAAGACTTTAGGAAGCTTGATTACAACAGAAAGTAATCATTCCTGCTGGAGGAGATTAACAGTAGGAGTCATATACCCGTTCCACCACCAACAGTTACAATGGATTGATATGAAAGAGACAAAGGAGCTAAAGAGAGCCCAGGGAAATCCAGCAAACCAAAGAATGTCATTGGTGAATTCATCAAAATCCAATGAACTTAGTTCATCAGTTCAAACTCTCTTTCAACATTGTAACATAATGGCCATGTTTTACTGAAATCAAAGGAGAAAAACTGCTAAAACTAAACTCTTACTAAAATTAAGGCTCATGCTATAGAAAAATGCTTAAAGGACTAAACTATCCGTATTAACGTTAAAGTAGTGGTAATTTCCTTGGTTTATTGTTTTCATTTTTGTGGTTTGTGTGCCCGTTAGATTAATGTATAATATCATGTTACATGCTTGAAAGGCACTTTGCATTCACATTCTAGCATGGTCCGGTTTGTGGCTCAGTATGATGTTTATGATGGTTTTAAAAAGCGTTTGAGGCGGACGCCTTGAGGTGCTCCTCAAATTGAGGCGTAGCGTGGGCGAACTGAGGCTTAAGCCTCAACTGCTCGGACGAAACTTACGCCTTTTTCACTGAGGCGTACGCCTCAAGGCTTGAGGCGTCGAGGCGACACAAGGCGCTTTCTCGATTCATTTCTTTTATTTTTTTTGCCAGAGTCGTGCGTGTGCGTGAGTCGAGCACGCTTATTAGACTTAGGGCTTCTGTTTAGAAACACTTTCGCCACTTTAACTCTCTCGATTCTCTCTCGTTCTCTCATTCTCCGTTCTCTCTCGTTCCTTCGTGTACACTGCTTCTACCAACTTCGACAACTAAGTTTGGTCGAGTTCGACGTACCTGGAGGCGAAGGTAAGGTTACCTCTATCTTTCTTCCCCCCATCATTTTCTTCATCTTCTCCTGATTTTCTTCCTATTTTTGTCGGTGCTTCATCTCTAGATGTGAGGGGGTTATTTCCTAATTGCTTTCGACTTTGACGTGCCTCTCCGACAGCAGCATTTTCGACTTTGACGTGCCTCTCCAACTTCAATAGCTACATTTTCTTCATCTTCAAGTTACAGAAATTGAACTGAGGGAAGACTAAGCAACTATTACATAAATCAAAAGGCAATAGTCGTCTTTTATAATCTCTGGCAAGGTAACGATTTATTTCCTATTTCTCTTCGCCTGCTTCCCGTAATGACAATAAAGTCTACATATGATTTTTTTAAATCTAAATCAATATCAAAGTCTATATATCTATGACTCAAATTGATATTGATATTTTTAATTTTCTTCATCAACTCCTTTAGAATTAATTATAGTTTATTGAGTAGAAATTAATTGCTATAAAAAATAGGACATATGGATTCATACAAAGATTTGTGATAAATGCTTATAAGTAAGAAATCCTGATAAATTCTAGTATTAGTACATAGAGCAACAAAGGCATGCTTATTTTGATCAAATGCAGGTGATTTAAGGTTCAAGTTATCCATTGTTTAACTATTTATATTTGTCAAGATTATGAGAATTTTATTGGATACTATTTATAGCTCGTGTACACCACGTGAACATTAGGTTATATTAATGAATGGTTTCATTCAAAGAATAAGAGGAAGTGTAACATGTAATTTGTTTTATTAATTAGAGAGGATCCATCAATATTCTTTTATTATGATTCTAGTTTTTAAAAAGCACTTTAGAAATATGAGTTAACTTCTATAGATAAAACCTTTTGTTGTATTTTACTGTTCAATTGCGGATAATCTCTCATTAGTCACAGGAACTATTCCACAATTATAAGAAGGAAAAATCACTGAATGTATTATCCTTTTTAATTTCTATTTTTACCTAAGGTTATTGACAAACTTGATCACCCTTGCACACATATTAATGAGAAAATTAAAAAAAAGTATAGATAAACCTATGCCAAAAGATTAAATTAAAGTTGAGGCCAATAGCGTTCAGCCTTTAGGATAGAAAAAATTCATTAGGAATAAAATTACATCAAGGAATTGTAACATGCTTTGCCCTATCCAAGGAAAGAACAATCTAGCCACAAGTTGTGCTTGCATTTTGTTCTACGGGAAGGAAGACATGTCGTCAATTATTGAAGTACTTTATAGCATAGGATATTTGTTGAATTATAGAATATTAACTGATATAGGGGATAAATGAAAAAATATTATAGATGAAGAAGAGTTTGAGGATGACTTTGTGATGCAGGACTAAGATGTTTGTAAATGAATGCGTAAGAATTTGCACGATTTTGATAAAACAATTATGATTAGGCTATTAGCGATATTAGCGATTTAAACGAAAAGAGAAAACATAAGAGCGGTCACAATCGTTTAGGCTAAATTACATGCTAAGCCCTTGGATTATCAAAACAGGTTAGAAGCTTAACAACATGCAAGGTAAAGCAACCTAGATGCAAGGATAGACTCACTAAAAAGACACGAAACACTGCAGAAATTGCTTGGACAGGAAACTACAAGGAGGGGCTAAGCAACCTAGACAACTAGTGAGGCAGCTAGGTTAAGGACAACACTTAAAAAATTGAAAAACAAGCTTAACAACCTCTAAATGTGTGTAGGAATGTAGTGGACAGCAAGCATAACATGTAACTAAACTAATTTAAATGATAGCATGCATGTAACAAAGTATAGAACTAGTTAAAACAACTCCTAGGATGATGTCTAGCATGCAAAACTAGAGCATACCATGCTCTGATACCAGATGATGCAGGACTAAGATGTTTGTAAATGAATGCGTAAGAATTTGCACGATTTTGATAAAACAATTATGATTTGGCTATTAGCGATTTAAACGAAAAGAGAAAACGTAAGAGCGGTCACAATCGTTTAGGCTAAATTACATGCTAAGCACTTGGATTATCAAAACAGGTTAGAAGCTCAACAACATGCAAAGTAAATAGCTTTCAACAAAATCCCTAATCTAACAATGAGATTAGTAACATAGAAAGCATGCTCAATCCTACATTTACTAAGCTTAGGCAATGGTGGAGCACGGTTCCTTATGATTTGTCATCACCTGCAAGATTAGGGGATTAGGAAAGCAAATAAAAAGGGGGGAAGTGGTTCACCTTTATCCAAGTCCGGAAGTACGATGTGGAAGAAATCCGTCGTGGCCTCCTTTAAAGGTTCAATTGGAGAGAAAGAAGTTTCCTCCAAACGTTGATGTGTTGATGATCATGATCTTTGCTGTCCTTACCATCCTTCTTTGAGAGAGAAGGAGTTTTCTCTCCAAAATCCAAGTGGGAAGAGGTAGGAGAAAGGGGCCGGCCAAAGGGAGGCACCTTGGGAAGTTTAGGTTTAGGGTTTGGAGGAGTTAGGGTTAGGGTGTTGAGAGGAAAATGTTTAAAATTTGAAATGAATTTCAAATTTCTAATTAGAGAGAAATTAGGAATCAAAATTTGAATTTAATTTCCAAAGAGAATGGGAGTTAATGTGGAGAGGGGGAATTGGAGAGAGAAATAGGGGAGAGAGAGAGAGGGGGGCGGCGGCATGGTGAGGGGGAAAGGGGATTGGAGAGGGAAAATAAAAGGGTTTCCTAGTTTAGAAACTTAAATTAAGAAAGAAAGATTAAATCAAATCTAATTTAATTTTGAATTAGACTTAATTTAAAGAACTTTCGTAATTTAAAAGAGTTAATTTAGGAAAGATTTTGAAATCCAATTTGAATTTCAAAATTGAATTGAAACCTTTCCTAAATTGAGTAAGGACATCAAGAGGGCAAGGAGGCTAAGGCCGGTGGGTGGTTGGGCGTGGGCTTGAGGAAGCGGAGGGGGGGTTCGGCTAGAGGGGGGGGGGGGGTTTAGGGGCGGCTGAAGGTGGGGAGTGAAGGGGAGAGGCCGGTGGTGGAGGGAGTTGACGTCGGATGGTGGTTGGAGGGAGGATGGTGGTTGACGGGTTTAGCTTGTGGTTGGCCGGTGGTGGGAGAAGGGAAAGAAGAGAGATAGATAAAAGAATGAAAACCACGAACCCGACTCTTCTAGGTTGGTGGGCGATGCACAACTCTCCCTCTTCTAGGGATTTCCTCCCTCAAACACTCTCAAGATCTCACAAAGAAATTGAGCAAGCTAAAATTTTTTCTTCATTCATTCATTAACTTGAAAAGGATCACACTAGGGCTATAAATAGCCTCATACAAAGATTTTCAAAATAAAGGACGACAATGCCTCTAGGGCTTACATACGACATCCCTTAATAAAATGGTACAACGGAAACTAATAAAACAAAATACCAAATGACATGAAAAATAGAAAATACATAAAACAATCTGAGAAATATAATGACTCGATCGTGGCCGTAGATCGACGGCCACGTCTTTGATAGACTTTCCATGTGCTGATGTCTCCATCACTTTGACATAAATTATGAGATTTCTTCTGAAGACAATCAAAGTGATGATGAGCCTGCATTGGGTCTTGATCCTAAGGGCAAGGGCATATTTTTTTTTTAAGTGAGTTTATTTTGAATCTTGTGTTCCAGTAATATTATCTTAGAACAAATCATCAGGTTCATAATTAACTTAATATTTTATCATTTTTTGTCATTATTTATAATTTTAAATTACCTTATTTTTATCGTTTTAAGGCTTATGCCTCGATCCGCTTCGAGGCTTACGCCTCGCCTCGCTTAGACAAAACGCTTCGATTCCCGATTTCGCCTTTTAAAACCTTGATGTGTATGCATGAAATTCTGTTTAAAATCCTTTTCTTAGGCCATATGCTACCTGTTTGAAGCTCAGTTTAGATTAAACATTCTCCTGCATGGCTCTATTTGCATTCTAGAATGAGTTTTTGCTTTAAATAAGATTTTTGAATTGCCATAATCATGTAAACTTCGCTATTTTCGGTGTTGCCTTGATTGGATTTTGGTTTCAACACTAGGTTTGGGTCTTGTATGATGATCTGATAAATTAAATCACAACTAACACTGCTGAATTTTCTCGTAGAGATTGCTTTTTTTTTTTTGTAATTTCAATTTGGAATAGCTATAGGAATTTCAAAGCCCGTTATTCAGAATTTGAACGTCTTTTTAGGTTTAGTGGTATCACAGAGGAGATGCTTAATGATGTTATGACAACACTTGAGGATGTTCAGGTGCTTCTACAAATCTTGTTTTATTTATTTCCCATGTTCATTGTTTGGATGATCATAATCCTATGGCTGCTTATGTTCCAGAGTACTTTTCTCATGATGCCTTTTGTTATTTTTTTAGAAAGATTTTCTGAAATATGTCTACAAGGAAACAATTCTAGTTGGGCACTCCCTGGAGAATGACCTTTCAGCACTGAAGATTTCTCATAATGTAATAATTGATACTGCTATTTTGTACAAGCAACCACGTTCTGGAACCCGGAAACCAGCATTAAGAGTTTTATCATGGAAATTTCTCACTCGGAAGATACAAGTTCCCGGAGAAGGCCATGACAGTATTGAAGATGCAAGAGCTGCAATGGATTTGGCGCTGTTGAAGATTAAAAATGGTATATTGCTTAAAAAAATCCTGCATAATCTATTTTTCTCAGTGTAGGTATCTCTATAACGATATTTATTTGGGAGATTTACATATATACCACCTTATACTACTCTATTTACATATTTAACACCTGAAATTTTAATATTACATATATAACACCCATAGTTCATTTTCATATCAAATATGAGTGGTAGAAATGAAATATATGAGTGGTAGGAAAGAAATATGAGTGGTATATTTGATATTAAAATAATATAGGGTGGTATGCATGTAATATTAAAATTTTGGGTGTTAGATATGTAAATAGGTTGTTATAAAGTGGTATGTATATAAATTTCCCTTATTTATTTCTATCAATATTTTTGCCAGAAATTTCAGACTGATCAGAAATGTGCAGGCATTGCAACAAGTTTTCAATTGTTGTAGATTTACATTAAGTCAATGCCTAATTTATTCACTTGGTCCTATGTGCAACTCCTATGATGCAATTCTTTACTCTGTCTGATCCCAAAGTTTTCTCCATCAGGACCTGAATTTGGATCACGTTCTTCACTGATGCGATGCAAGTTAGTATCTGTTTTGCATGAAGGTGGCAGAAAATGCTCCCTTGTAGATGATTCGTCCATAATAAGAAGATTTTCTGATGGATCATGCAACGTGATTCCTGTTTATTCAGACGAAGAAGCTTTTTCAAAAGCCTTAAAAGAGGTAAAATATCTAAGTATTGTTGACATTAATGCCTTTCGTTTAATAGATAATCTTTGTGTTTTAAAAGAAAGTTTTTACTTATTTGAAGGTAAAGAATGAAAATGTAAGCTTTGTTTGGACTCGATTTTCAAGACTTCACTCATATTGGAAGATGCAAACACAAAATACAGAGACGTTGAAGTATCGGGTTGCTGAAATGGTTTCAATGCTGACGTGTAATAGTAAATCAGCCAAGCAAGAAATAAGTCATATGACTTCAAGTTCTGACTTGAAAGTAATTTTATCTGAAATTGATGAAAGAATTCAAAAGCTCTATGATGCGTTGGCTGGAAATACTTTATTTATTGTATCCACTGGCCATGGGGATACAGCTATTGTTCAGAGGTAATTATTTTTAGCACAAGTTTTTTGGTTGTGCCACGGTTTGTTTGTCTCATTTCGTTCTTATTCCGTTTACATTAACCTATCCACATTATTGGTGCATTTTCTACCCTCCATTATTATGCGTCAACCATTTATATAATTGGGTCACCTGCATAATATTTGCATTACGAAAATTTCTCATTTTATCTGATGTTGTGCAAGTACCTTTCATTATTGGCTTTGAGTTTGTTTTGTGTTCATCTTTCTTTATATTTGAGTTAACTGTTTTTATGTAGAGTTAGTTTGGTATTTTTATTTGTTTAAGGGTAGCTTTCTAATTTTTCAATAAAGCTTTTTTATATGAATAATTTTTCCTACGCTTACCATATTTTGCACTTTGGAGCATGAGTAGTGTTTAGCGTGCTGGATATGGCATGACCAGGTTCAACCTTGGCGTGCCTTGAAATAAATATTTATACAAGTCACCTTGCAATATGAGGTCTTTGGTTCAAGTTGATCTACTTGTTTTTACACTTTAAAAGGGTTAATTGATTTTTTATGTTTTAATGCATGGTGTGTATGTTTATGGATGATAAATCCTATTTAGCTTGAGCTATCTTCATATTCACATTTTTATAATGGAACTGGCTGCTTTTGTTCCTTAACAATTGGCATGAATTAGCAGTTATGGTGTATGAGCGTTTATTATGAGCAGAAATGTTCTATAGAGCTTGGGTGCTTCCTTTGATGGTTCTTGTATCTTTATTCTGTTTCGTACCTTCATATGCTTATTTTGTTTAGCATATCATTAAAATGTATCTTTTACTTGAATCAAGTTATATGTCTAATTTTTTTTCCAATGGGGTCTTTAAGTTTGGAATTTTGCTTGGGTTGGTTATGATGGACATTTGGACCTACCTAAGTGCATTTCTAACAACCTTAGGTCAAGGAGCTGCACTACAGTTTCTATAACAATATATCCTAATAGAAGGCACATCATCAATCAATTCTTCAAAGTGATTTAATGTGTATGGAGGCAGTAAATGTCTCCAATGAGTTGGATTTCCCATGAGCACATCATTGATCACTTGAAGGTGCCTCAAGTCGGTAGCATATTTGCATTATTAAAAAGATGATCATTATTAACGCCTAATGGCAAAACATGTACGAAGACATTAGATTCTTGCTGATCACCATTATAATTATATTATGGCTCAGGTGGGTAAAAGAAAAGATGGAGTGCAAATTATGTGGAAAAGAGAGACATACTAAATCACAACCATTCTTGAAAGTTTTCCAAACATCAGAATGAGTGCATGCTAACCATATGCCTTTAATATTATGTAAAAAAATTCATTTAATAATTTAATCCGTGCTAGTTGCAAGACACAATTCCATTAAATCAACAATTTATGCATAAGGAATGCCTTAACTATAGGCATATAATGACCATCATGATGTGATGGTGAAACAAATTTTGTGAGTTTAAGTCATCTTATTTAGTTTCAATTTTATATTTTCTAGATTCAGGCTCATCCATATGCAATAGAACACATACGATATCAATTTATTGTTCTGTTTCAAATCATCATTAGAATTCTTAAATTCTTCAATATTGTCATTTTATGATTTGGAAGCTCGTCAGATTATAACAGAAAGCCATAATTTAATGAAGGCATCATGAGGCTATATAACCTATTCTTTGATGCTTGTAACATAGAACTTAAATACCAATACAGTTGTCAATTTTGTTAGAATTAGGTGTATGTTCCTTCTGAATTGGGGGGCATACAATGTTTGATGTAATAGATCTAAATGGACTTGTCTTAGCTGTGAAAAATTGCTTGGCATTATTTTTAGAGGAAGTTGTTAGTATCCATTCTACTTCAAGATTTTATGAATTCCATGGCTCAAATAGCCACACGTTTGTCTTAATTTCAGGGTGAAGAATATTCAAAAACTTAGATCTTTTATTATATTAAAATAGTCATATTAGAAAAATGGTTTATGAGTATAATATATCATATTCTCCTTTTTATATCGTTGTTTTTTTGTTTTTTTATTTGCATGTATAAAGGTACCTATATTTAGTCAATATGATATAACAAAAGCTTTTCTCTCTAAAAGATGTTAAAATCCATGTTTCTGTTTTAAATCATTTTTAGAATTTAGTCTTCAAATTGATATGAGTATTCGTGAAACAATTCGATTGAATTGCAGGTGTTCTACAATTTTAGACTTACAATAGGTAGAACAGGTAGGCAAATATTTATATCTTGCTCTAACTTTCATATTAGCCGAAGTTCTGTAGGACGCTCACCACAATTGTCCATATCACATTTTGCTTTTTTCCAAAATCTTTTAATAACAGCAACCAAATTTAATCTTAACATATTAATGCACTATGGATCACTCATATAATACTAATCAAAAACATCCTAAAGTTTAGTCATCCAATCAAAAAGTACATTCAAATCATGTCTACCATAACAAGTAGGAGGCATCAAACATAACTTTTTTATTGCTTTTGATTCACGATCATGTCAAATGCTACTGACCCCATGATCTCTTTCATGATACTTATAATGTTGATCATTATAATTATCAATATATTAGCAATAGTTGGGGCGATGTTCAAGATTTCTTCGATATTTATATTCCTTTGGTCTCTGAAACCCCAATAATATCGATAATCTTTATGTCCTTTGGTCTCTGAAACCCCAATAATATCGTAATCTTTATGTTCTTTAGAGTTTCTTATCTACTCAGGTTGTGGACATTTGCACCTATCCTAACAACTTTTTAACAACTCGAGGGGTCTAGTATGTTAAAGAATTACATACTTTCGTCAGTAATATTTCTTAATAAGAGGAGAATTATTGAGTTATTCTTCCAAGTCATTTAATAAATTTGGAGGAGGTGAGTGGGTGGATTTTTTTTTAGCATCTTAATATGTTTATTTCTCATAGTAAGCTTCACTATCTTTATACATCTCCATGTTATTTCTCATAGTAAGCTTCACTATCTTTATACATCTCCAATCAACACTGAAATCATTTTGCAAGTGGTAATTGTCTAACTATAGTGTCCTTGATTATTGAATAATCTAGGAGCTTCTATTGCCTCAGTTCTCAGGTTTCAGTATTTTTGAGATTTTCATTGCTCATTTTTAGGAAATTAATATCTTTTGCATATGCACTTTTTATTCTGAGATTTTCTCCTCATCAAAATGATAGGTTGATCCAGGAGTATTATAACACACTAAGAGGAAAATGGGATGAATTACTTAATACATCCCCTTTACCACATATTCTTCTATTTGACAAAAACATAATGAAAAATTCCTCGTGTCCAAATTAATCTTCAACTTACATTCATCTTTGTAGAGTGTATAATTTAATTGATGGATAACTCCAATGTCCCTAATATTATAACTGTTCTCTTTGGTTTCTTTGTGTCATGAAACTTTTTACTCGCCAACCTTGTACTTTTGAGAAATCAACTTGGTTGTTTTTTGAGTGGGTGATCGAGGGAATCATAAACATGGTGGTTGTACTGGTAGTGGAAGCAATCATGATTGCCACACCTTTCTAGCATGCCATCATTGCGACCACAAATACATCTTATACGTTAGCATATATCCAAAATAATTTCAGCCCTATCTGCTCCTTATGTTGCCCCGTCCTTTCATTAGCCACTTTTTCATGGAAAATTATGATTGGCTACATTAACAAACTCAGGTATCTACCTAAACATCTCATGTTGTCTCTTCTTTTAGACCTACTGTTGCTGCCTCTACTAGTATGTCTTGGTTTATTTATTTTATTTTATTTTGTTTCGGTTCTACAAGAGTGTGTGAATTATAGAGGAATTTAGTTAATGTGTCATACTTTAAAACTATGGGAGAGAGTTATGGAGCATAGATTGTGTCGTGATACTAATGTTTCTCAAAATCATTTTGGATTCATGTCGGTTAGGTCTACTATGAAAGCTATACATTTGTTGAGAGGTTTGATGGAGAAGTATAGAGAGAATAAGGAGGATCTACATATGGTTTTTATTGATTTAGAGAAAGCATATGATAAAGTTCCAAGAGAAATGCTATGGAGAGTTCTAGAAAAGAAAGGGGTTAATAATGCTTATATTCAAGTCATTAAGGATATGTATGTAGGAGCTGTTGTGTTCAAACACAAGGTGGTTTGACTAAGTATTTTCCTATTTCAATTGGATTAGATCAAGGATCAGCCTTAAGCCCATACCTTTTTGCTTTTGTCATGGATGTTCTCACTAGACATTTTCAAGAGGTTGTACCCTGGTGTATGCTTGTTGATAAGACTAGAGAGGGAGTTGAAGGTAAACTTGAATTATGGAGGTCAACTTTAGAGTCTAAAGGCTTTCGTTTGAGTTGATCTAAAACTGAATATATGGAGTGTAATTTTAGTAATAATAATTCTTGTGGGGGGATTTTGGACTTTGGGTGATCAAGTCATTAATAAGAGTACACATTTTAGATATCTTGGGTCTAGTGTTCAGAGTGATGGTGAAATAGATGGGGATATTATTAGTAGAATTCAAGTTGGATGGTTGAAGTGGAGGAATGCATTGGGCTTGTTGTGTGATAGAAAAGTCCCTCTAAAACTACAGGGAAAATTCTATAAGATGGTGGTTAGACCTACAATTCTTTATGGTGCAGAATGTTGGCCATTAAAGAGAAGCATAATATTTAAGTGAGATGAGGATGCTCAGGTGGATGAGTGGCTTTACTCTTAGAGACATGATACGAAATGAGCATATATGTGAAAAGGTTGGAGTAGCTCCAGTTGAAGATAAGATTAGAGAGAGTCACCTTAGATAATTTGGTTATATAAAACGGCGGCCTTCCGACCTTTCTTTATTAGATTTAAATGAGAATTTAACTTTTAACAAGGCACAATGGAGAAAGAGGATTTATGTAGCCGACCCCATAGTAGGATAAAGGCTTATGTTGTTGTTGTAACAAGCTTTATATATATATATATATATATATATATACTCTAAGGGGTGTCAAAATGGTCAACGGGTTGGTTTCGTGCCCAACCCGAATCCGGTCAATTTGAACCCGGCCTGATAACCTATTTTAATTAAAAAATATATTTTAATTAATTTTAGGTTAATTGATAAAAAATAAAAAAATTATACCAACAAATAAAAGAATTTAAAGAAAAAATGTTAGACGGATCATTTTTGGATCAAAATCGGGTTGGTGGGTCAACCCGAATCTGACCCGTTTATTAGACAAGCCAATCCGAAACCGGATTTTTTAGGTCGGGTTAGTGGGTTTGGTTATTTATTGACACTCCTAATATACTTCATCTGAAAGGAGAATATTATTATATGGAAGGTGCTAGATTGGAAAATATTATATTAGAAAAGTATTATATCAGAATGATATGCTTCTATTACTTAAAGAATATCCTTATAATTGAGGATGTTCTAATCCTAGTTATCTTCCTTCTGTATTCATCATGTATTCTTTTATGTAGACACCCATAATCAATACTATACCCAAAATTTTCCTCTTAACAATAGCGAAGTAGCTTTCAATTACATTGCTTCCTAATTGAAGCAGCTAGATCTTAAAACGAAACTTATTTGAGGTTATTATTGGTTGATTGGATTTTCAATAATCTACTTGGATGCCCATATACTTTTAATAAATGTGCCTTTTTGCTTGCATTAGTTAAGTGCAAAGTTGTACCAATTTCTGTCACCATTAGTGGGGCGGTTGGAATGTGCATTCCATGATAATTTTTTTATTTTAAATTCTGTGCGCTTTAGATGTTGGCAAGTTAGTAATGACATTACATGTTTGAACATATGCTAAACGCTCTTTTTTTGAATTCATTCCATGTAGAATCCTATTTCTAAGAAAATTTTAACAAAACCGTGATTATGATGATTCTGTTGTTTATCACGAAAATTGAATGAAAAAACAATGCTGCATTTTACTTTCTCTCCTTTCTTGTTTGATAGATAGCTTTTCCATTTTTATTTTGTTACTTCTGCATTATTAACTTTTCCTTGTTGCTCACTGGTGGGTGATTTGTACTGATCTACTTTTAAAAAGACTTCGGAATATGCTCAAGGATGCCTTTGAACCTTCAGTCAGTCAGGAGGATGTCCTTCGAGTCTTGGAAGAGCTCCAAGCTCAGGCAGAAGTCGCTTTGTGTTTTGCTAGTGTCAAGCACTGATAAAGGTGAACGTTGCAGGATTTCATTCCGGTTAGATGCTCTATCAGGAATCTCCATTGCCAAGGTGTAGCTGATATTGTTTCTTTTGCTGGCAGGAATTATTCGAGTTGCCGCGGCCAGCTCGTCTATTCTTTTACTGATATTTGCTTCTTCCTCCAACTTCCCAATTTACCTCAATGTGACAGGACATTACTATCACTGAAGCTATTTGATGGCAATATTGGTGGGAGTATTGTATGGCTTTTCCATAATTATAAAAAGGAGGTTCCATGCCAGTTGTTCTGTAAATTGCAGGAACCTAAAGATGACAAGCAAGAAGTTCAACTGAGACAGATGGAGCTTTTTCATTCCTTTTGTCTATTTTGTGTGGTATAAGAAGGCTGAATTAAATTTGGCCAAATGTAAACTTTACAACTATGGGATGGAATTCTTAGAGAAATTACGTATGTTTATTTATATCGGTATAAACCCAGTTTATTGCTTTCTTTGGCTAATATAATTTTGAAAATAATCTTAGTATGATTGTTTTATGCTGATTCTTTTGTAAATTTTAGCTGATGGGCGCACATTGTTTGTGGTGAGCTTGCAGCGGGATTTGCAATCGGGCTACCAATACATTTATTGTTTTGGAGGACTAGGCTTCGTTCGGGATAGCTTTCTTATTACTATTTTGAATGATTTTCTAATATAAAAATTTATTTGGTTTGCTTGATTCGGTTATTAATATGCTTTTTTTGGACTGACATATTGCATGCAAGAGTAACATTAAAAAAAAATATTTTTTATTTATTTATACAAATGCCTCATCTTTCTTTTGTGCTTAAACTTATATAAATTTTTTAATATTATTCCAGTATTTTAAAATAAATCAATTGTTATAACAGCCATCATTTTGATGACATATTAAATAATAATTACAACAAAAATTTAACTGATAACTTTACTTAGCCTTCTGTTGATAATAATCGGTTATTAATCTTTCCTATGGCTATATAATGAATATTATTAATGATTATGAGACAAAATATACAACAACATCATCATCAAACTTTTATCCCAGTATGTGGGGTTGGCTACAAGAATCTTTTTTCTCCATTGTGTTGTATTAAGAGTGAAATTCTCATTTAAATTTAATAAATAAAGGTCATTTCTAATAGTATCATAGTTATATCTAGTTATTTAAGTTCTATCTAGTGGTAGTATTAATTAAATCATCATTAAGAAAAGAAACTACCCATTAAATAATTTGGGCAATTTACCTAAATACCACTATGTATCATATTATTTATATATTTAACACATAAATCTTTAATATTTCATGTCTGTGCAATTCTTATATTTCATTTCTACCACTCATACCATCATATAAACTTTAATAATTTATTTTTTGCATCCATATTTGAACTATGGGTGATAGGCATGAAATATTAAAATTTTAAATGTTAGATATGTAAATAACATGATAAAAATTGATATGTATATAAATTCCCTAAATAATTTTAGCAGACCCTTCTGTTGTAGCTGTATCTCATGATATAAATTACACAACTATTTTCTTTGTTCCTCTATTGTGGTTTACTTTGGTGTTTGTTTTACTTACGTTTCGCCTTTCTCCGGCCTCTTTGGCCGAAATGGCAGTGAAACGCCTGAACGATCTTGAATTTTTAGATGGTTCGTTCAAATCTTGATCTTTTATCGATGCTCTTGCTAGAAGTTCCTTTGATGGGAGATTTACTGATCTCAACCCTACTTCTTTTCGTGACTTGCCATCATTTTGGATCTCGGAGGAGGAGATCACTGCCCTAGCGGCTCCTTTTCAATTTTCGTTAGTTGGTTTCTTCCCCTTTAAGCGACCTTCTCTTGAATCCATTCAAAGGTTTTTCTTCAATCTTAAGCTTACTGGTGATGTCTCGATTACCTTGCTTGATCCGTCGCATATTTTGATTAAAATGATTAATGATCTTGGTTATAATAGGATTTGCTGTCATAGATCTTATTTAGTTAATAATTGCTATATGAAATTGACCAAATGGTCTCTTCTTGTTGATCTTGGTATTGAGTCTCCTGTTATCCCTATTTGGGTTTCTTTCCCTAATCTCCGTTCTCATCTGTTCTCCCCTCGTATCATTTATTGCTTGGGTTCGATTTTTGGTAAGTCGTTGAAGGTTGATAATGCTACTTCCGTGGGTTATCGTCCTTCTGTAGCCCGTGTTCTGGTTGAGCTTGACATCACAAAAACTTATCCTGACAAAGTGTGGTTGGGTCCTGAAAAATTAGGTTATATTCAGCAAGTTATTATGGAAGCTTCATGTAAATGTATAGGGCATTTGAGTGGTGATTGTCGGCCTCATCTATCTTCTACCCCGCCTACTACTGTTCCTGTTGCCTCTAAACCGAGAAATGTTATTGTTAGCTGTGAGAGGGATAGGGTAGTTAATGTTGTTTCTTGTGTTGCCAATGATTTGGCTCTGGATTTGGCTCCTACTGATGCTGTTGACGGGAATAATGCTGGTCTTTCTGTGGAAGCTGCTGGTCAATTGACTTCAGTTTTACCTTTAGGTGATCCCGTTTATGTTGAGGAGAAAGTTGATCCTTTAGATACTATTATGCCTGTGAATATCAATTGTACTAACAGAGATAGTGTAGAATGTGTTGATGTTAACCTGAATGCCAATAATTATTGCATTAACCTTATAGCTAGTCCTATTTGTGCTGAAGCTGTGGAGGAGTCTGGTGATAATTTTGTTTTTTTAGTTTCTGGGGGTGGTGGAGCTACGGTAGAGCTGGTTAATTTGGACAATGTGGCTTTTGGGATGCTTACTTCACCAATTCATATTATGGTGGTTAATGAGGGTAATGATGAAGTTGTTGTGCCTCTAGTTTATGTGCCTATATACGTTATTTCCAGTGATGCTTTGTTAACTCAACTTGCTAGGGATAAAGTGGTGAGGCATGGTGACTGGTTAGATGATGGCAATTCTTCAACAGGCGAGGAGGAAATTAATGAGAAAGATTTGGATTCTCGAGACAACTTTGATTTAAGTATTCTTCAAATTATTGATGTTAGTTTTTTCAAAAATAGTGGTAAGCATTGAAAACGTAAATCCAAAAAGCAATGAATCTTCTTTTTGGATTTGGCCTTCCTTTTATTATTGGGGTCTGCTTGGTTGGGGCGGGCTTCTTCCTTCAGACTATTGTGGGTAGTGCTCTCTGTTTTCATACACAAAAGTGGATTTATGATTGTGGATATTATTTGGTGCTTTTGGTTTGCTTCGGGCAAATGGACAATGATGGGGCAGACCCTTGCTTGCCACCTAAATGATCTTGGCTTGCTAGCAACCTTGGTGGTGGAATCTCTTGTTTTGGTCGGACTTTGGTGGCTCTTCTTTTGGATGTGAGATGATGCTTGTTGCTCTGGAGATTATCTTTGGGCTGGTTCGTTGCCTCCAATGGATGGTCCTGGCCAGGCATCTGGGTGACGAGTGCAGAATGACTCATACTATTTACTGAGTCCGTCTTGCATCTTGGTCTTTTTTTTTTGTTCTTTATTTTTTGAGGTCATTTTTCTAAATTTGGGATATTGTGATTTGTATTTTGATTTGTCCTCTTTTGATGTTGTCTGTAATTTTTTTTCTTTGGAATAAAAAATTTATATTTCAATGTATATATATATATATATATATATATATTACACAACTAATAATGATCATGCATGAAGTTACAATTATTGTTAAATTGGTAAATGTGAAATTTAACTACTAATGATTACAGCCAACAAAAGCAAATTTCAGTTTGCTTTGCATTCATGTGTTGCAGTTATTCATAGCTCAAAAGCCGATTAAGGTTTGGATGATTTTTTTATTATTTTTTAAAACTATTTTCTAATATGAAAATTTCTTATAAACAAAAAAAAAACATCGATAAAAAATTGCCCCAAATGAAACCTAAAAAAATATAAGATGCAGGTTTTATTTCTAACAACTTTTGATCATTATTTTTTTGCTATTTCTTAAAAAAAATTATTCAACAAAACTATATAAAAAGCACTAAAAAAAATGTCACAAATGAAACTGTAATTTATTATAGTTCACAAAACTGCTCACTAATAAATGAAATTGATTGACAAGGCAAAATTACTCAATAAAACTTCATCCATTGCAATTCTTCAGAAGACGAAAAATCTTGAAATAAAGGACAAAATTCATAAAAAATCATAAAATATGAGAACTCCTAATTTCATATTTTTACTTAACTAAGGTGCACATATTTAATTTGAGGGAATTTTTCCCTATTACAAATAAAATTACAAGTGAATAATTGCACTCAATATTCATCATCTAAGGCTCAAGTAAATTAATTTATTTATAGAATTAAATAAATATGAGTAGAATTTTAAAAACTCATCAAATAAATAAATAAGCTTAGATGCTCACATTTTTGTTCATTAACCTACTTAATTGTTGTTTAACAATTGGGCTGGCTAAGATATTAAATCCAAATATGTAAAGTAATAAGATTTATATTTTAATCACTTGTATTTAATATATAACAAATTCTAAAGAAATGAGGACCACAACTCAGCAATGGACCCCACAACTTCAAAAATAAACCACTAAAGAACTCCTGGACCCACATTTCCCAGTAACTACCAATAAGTTTCAAGGAAATCTGATCTTATCCACTCGCCCACCACACTCCTTTCTCCTTCCTATCTCTTTTCTCATAAAATCTTATCACAGACACGGCAAAATCCCACTCCCACTCCTCTGTCTTCCTTCTCCAACTCATTCCCTTTCTCTGATACCAGAGATGGCTGCCATGAACTCAAGCGTTTTGGCTTGCAGCCATGCCATCTCAGCCTCATCCATGGCCAGCCTCAAGCCCGGATCCACCTCCACACCATCAGCTTCACCAATCTCGGCCTCTTCAATAAAATTGCCTTCTATAAGAGCCCAGAAAGCTCAGTCTATGGAACCGAAGGAAGCAGGTGAAGGGAGAAGGGCGGCTCTTGTCGGCTTAGCTGCCGTCGTCTTCTCTGCCTCGATGGTGACTGCCGCCTCTTCAGCTAACGCTGGCATCATTGAAGAGTACCTTGAAAAGAGCAAAGCGAATAAGGTTGGTTATAAAGCACTGGAAGTTCTGAAGAAAGTTTAGGAATTCAGTATATTGAAGTAATTGAACTGGTTTTATATGGTTTTGTGCAGGAATTGAATGACCAGAAGAGGTTGGCTACCAGCGGTGCAAACTTGGCACGTGCGTACACTGTGGAGTTTGGCACGTGCAAGTTCCCAGAGAACTTCACCGGGTGCCAAGATTTGGCTAAGCAGAAGGTTTGATTGATTAACTGCCAGATTAACTTTACTACTCGGTATATAAATTTTTATAATCCAAACTGAATGGTTAAAGGGAATAATTATGTCAAAAATAACGTGCTATGAGAATATTTTTATAAATAAATTTTAAAAAATAATGTTGGGGGATGAAGAATTCACTAACAGCCGTCCAGAGCCCACTGAAAATGCGCCACGTCACCCGGTACTCGGTACCGAGGCTCGGTACTGGATGATGTGGCGCATTTTCATTGGGCTCCGAATGTTAGTTGCGTCCGGTATCCGCACAGAATAATTTCTCCTAATTCAGTGTGGTAGAATCAAGCAAGAATAGTAAGATGAGTGTATGATAAAATTAGAAAGAATGAAATGTTAAGTACTTATTTCAGCGACCTGAGAATAGAACTTATTAAAGCAAAAATAATGAAAAATAGACTAAACAGTTCATACAATAGAGGGTAGAATATGCAGCAATAAGACTATTATAAAAGATTAATTTGAAATGATTACTTCGTAATAAAGGCATATTAAAAGAAAAATGAATAGAGATTGCATATACAGATTCGAACAAAACAAATTTAGCATAAGCAGAATTCACTCAATAAGAATAAATTTGAAGTAATAACTTATAGGGTCAACACAAATACTTGGGAAAAGCTGATGATGATAATGATTATTCAAGTACTGCTTATCTTATCTTCCTGCTTTCAAGGATAAAAATGAATGAAATTGTTGTGATAATGCAGAAGGTGAAGTTCCTCACCGAAGACTTGGAATTGGAATGCGAAGGGAAGGATAAGTACAAGTGCGGATCGAACGTTTTCTGGAAATGGTGAAATGGTCAACAAAACTTCTAAATCACCTCATCTTTGTGCATGCAACGAGTCCACTTTGAAAGTTTTAGATTCCATTCACCTTAGTTTCCTCGTGTATTTCTGTGTTGGCAATTCCCTGCATTAGATTAGTAGCAATAGAGTAACTTTTCAAACACCTAATGGCAGTTCTACGGAAATACCTGAATAAAAACTTTGTAAAAATAATATATTGTTAATTGAGACGCTTGGGAATGATAAATTTCGCATCAGAAGTGAAATAGAAGTTTAATTAATACTAGGCTTAACATAACGGCTAAACTCAGGTCCCCTGTTCCACCTCACCTCTTATTTTATAAGTTCCAATATATATGCTTTCAAAACTAATAAGAGAAGGGTACTTTTAAAACCTATAAAACCTAAGTCAAGTGCTTCTAATGATGTGAAAAAGCCTCTGCGTATTCTAAGGCGACACACCTTTGAGAAAAAGAGTTCGTAGAGATTATGATCTATGCCTTAATAGCTAGAGTTAAATATGTACCGTCCAAGATTGTGATGCTTGATGATGATAAACAACCGTTGATTGATTTTAAATATATTGGTCATGATGAGCTCTCCAATGAATTACCACCATTTAGGGATGTTGATGTTGCTTAAATTATTTTATTATAGGATGATCCAATAGAGCAAGTTGAACTTAAGAGATTGGCTGGTGACTTGAGAAGAATCATTGCATTGTACTTACTTTGCTTACACCCAAAAAAAGAAATGAGTTGGCATATATGGATGGTTAAGTCATCAATAAAATTAGTATTAAATACAAGTTTCTTATACCTCATTTGAATGATATGCTAGAAATAATAAACAATGATATTATATTTTATAAGATTGATTTGAAAAATGATTATTATCTTTATAATGAGGGGATATGACAAGTGAAGATTTGATTTAAGACAAATAATGAATTACATGAGTAATTAGTGATGTCTTTTGCAATTAAAATATATCTATTACTTTTATAAAGATAAGTAATTATATCTCACAATAATTAATTGGAATATTTTTTTGTTTTTTACTTTGATGATGATCATATTAAATAGAGTATATCGCTTATAAGAGATTGGGCGTGATTTACTTAGACTTGAATAATAAGTCATCTATGATTAGCTAAGGATATATAATTAAAAATGATTAGATATTTAAAGGTTCTTGTATTTGCATCCCTCATTCATCTTTGAAAAACTTTTTTGATTTTAGAATTATGTATAAGAGGTGTTGCTGGACACTTTAGTAGAGATAAGAACATAACAATGACTAGCAATAGACATTTCAAGCCATGTTTAAAAAGAGACGTGACGATGCTTCACAATGTACTCCTTAGTCTGCTAAGGGTAAGAAATTGATAGGAAGTGTTTGCAAAAATTTAGGAAAAATCTTAGCTTAAATTTGATGTCAGCAATTTCAGAAAATCAACAACAAGAAAATCAAGAATAGAACACACAAGAGCATTTTTTTTATTTAAATTTTTATGAAAGAAAAGATAATATACAAATGGATCTTCAATTGGAGAGGAAGTGTTGACCTCCATTGAAATAAATATATATATATATATATATATATATATATATATATATATATATATATATATATATATATATATACCTGCCCAGCTCAAATCAAGGTTGTACATCGTTTCCCGAATTCCCCCTGAAATCCCACTATATTCGGCGCCAAAACCATCTCCTCCCGTAATTCATGCGCAGAGCCTCAAGCTTTAGCCCCTGTTTGCGTCAATAAAATGAGAATGAAGCTAACTTCATTCTATTTCTGCTTCCACGCTTGATCGGTTCTTTTCCTCTCGCTGCCTTCGATTCTCATGATCGAAGACCTCAACCCGCCGAAACCTCACGTCGAACTTCCCAGTTCGAATCCCTTCACATCCGCTCGCAAGCTAATCTCGCATCCTCAATCTGCTTGATCGAACGAGCTCTGAAATTCGTAGCTCCTCCGACCTCAATCAAACCGCGATCCAATCGTTCGATTCCCTTGACCTCACGACTTCAGTCCTCCCTGCCGAACAACTTCAACCAGTCGAACATCCCAGCTCGCTTCTTCCTCAACCGTCAGCCTCTATTTCTTACCTCACGTGAGCAACCGAACCTAGACAAACCTTAATCCGAACCCATCCTCAATTCTGACTTACCCACTGTGCCGATTGACACAACCGACTTCCACCTCCCAGCTTACGATTGAACTCCCGTCGAGCCAGCTGAACTCCTATCCTAGCCACTCGACAGCCTGCCCGCTTCGACACATCAGAATTATCAGGTTCGTCACTTCTTCCTCCCGCAAGCCTCTCGTCAATTGCCGAAGCCACACACAGCCAAGTGTCCAATCCTTGCCCAATATCGCCTCTACCCGAGTGAATCCCTATCCGACACCTCATCCATTCCGAACCGAACCCGAGCAGATCCCTGTTCCGAAGCCACAGCCGCACACCCACGACCTAGCCGCCCAATCCACTGCCTGCTTCGACCAAATTACCTTCATATTTACCTGGACAATTCTTCCAATCCGCCTCCAATCTCCACAGCTCACAAGCCTCAATTGCCGACCTCCATCCTCCTCAACCCAGCCGAACTCCACTCAATCCACCACAGCCAAAAGTCACACTTCATTTGCACCCCAATCTCTTTAACCTAGATTTGTGCCAATCTCCCTATATAGCCAGCTAGCTATTGGCCTACCTGAATTCACAATTCAACCCTTCAACATCAGCCCCAGCCAAAACCAGTTCACAACCAAACAACAACCCTTTCTTTCTTTTCTTTATTTACTATTAATCATTATTATTAATTAGTATCATTAGTTAGCTTTATCATTATCCTTATTATTATTATTATTATTATTATTATTATTATTATTATTATTATTACTACTACTATCTAAAAAAAGGGAAGACGAAACATACAAAAGAAAGAGAAAAGAAAAGTTGTGTGCCTCGATCTTTGTGCTCATCGTCGCCGCCACTTCGAAACAAAAAAGCCCAAAAATCCTATTTTCGGTGAATGCGGGGAACCGAAAAATCGCTTATACACGCTATTCTCTAGCATGGTGCGAAGCTTGCGGCGAGGCGGGTAAGCCCTATACACGCTTTTCTCTAGCATGGCGGGGAAACTTTAAGTACCCGTGTATGTGTCGTCGTGGCTGCAGGGAAAGAACTGTGCATTTCAAAAAGGTACCCTTGAAGACCCAAATATGCCTTTCTCTGGCGTGGTGGGATAGAAGAGCACGACCGC